>CANIUD010000018.1:815000-875280 GCA_947470075.1 Closterium sp. Yama58-4 | reverse complement strand
GGAAGGGGATATGGCGTGGCGGGAAGGGGATATGGCGTGGGGGGGAAGGGGATATGGCGTGGCGGGAAGGGGTATGGCGTGGCGGGCTGGAAGGGGATATGGCGTGGCGGGAAGGGGATATGGCGTGGCGGAAGGGGATATGGCGTGGCGGGAAGGGGATATGGCGTGGCGGGAAGGGATATGGCGTGGCTGGAAGGGATATGGCGTGGCGGGAAGGGGATGGCGTGGCGGGAGGGAAGGGGATATGGCGTGGCGGGAAGGGGATATGGCGTGGCGGGAGGGGAAGGGGATATGGCGTGGCGGGAAGGGGATATGGCGTGGCGGGAAGGGGATATGGCGTGGCGGGAAGGGATATGGCGTGGCGGGAAGGGGACATGGCGTGGCGGGAAGGGGATATGGCGTGGCGGGAAGGGGATATGGCGTGGCGGGAAGGGGATATGGCGTGGCGGGAAGGGGATATGGCGTGGCGGGAAGGGGATATGGCGTGGCGGGAAGGGGATATGGCGTGGCGGGAAGGGGATATGGCGTGGCTGGAAGGGGATATGGCGTGGCGGGAAGGGGATATGGCGTGGCGGTGGTCGCGGCGGGCCCGCGAGAGGAGGCGTGGGGCCCGTCCGATGAACCGAGCCAGTATGGAGGCATTTTCGCAGCCACGAATGGGTATAAATTAGAAACGAACGAGGCAGTGTGGGTCGGTGAGGGGAGACTACTTCGGACGTCGAATGGCAGAGGGCGAGGGCGGAGTCGTCCGAACGACTTCGGATGTCGTCCGGCGGAGGGCGAACGGCGGACTGCGAACGCGAAAGGGAGGGTACGCGAGCGGCGAGCGGGAAGCAGCGGCTCTCCGCGCGGGACGAACGGGGGACGGCGAGCTGGAGTGGGAGGACGGGATGGGATGGCAGATGCTGGCGCGTCGAGGCTAAACGAGACTATGTGGGGAGGGGAGGCGCTGTCGCTAATGGCCTCGCGGTGATGGCAGCGAGAGGAGGCGTGGCGATTTGTCCGCGCGTGCGCGCAAACAGCGTTACGCAGTTCAAAAACAGATTCTAACCCTAAATCTAGCTGTTCGGTTCATATGTTGTCTAGTCTACGCAAAATAACCTACCGCCGTGTGAGAGCGTGTGCTATCGACTAAACTGAAGTTTTAGTATCCTTTGTGATTCCTAAGGTTTTGAACTGTGAGTGCGGGGAGCTGGACGTGGGGCGTTTGGGGGCTCACTTCGCCTGTCAATCGGGGGGTTGGGGCTGTAATCATGTAACCAGTTTTTCAAGTTCCTAAGGTTTTTTTAAACCCAACTTTCAAAAGTATACTGTTGCTTTAAAAAGAACATTGATGTATTTGCACTTGACTTTGATGTTATTCTTGGAGCCATGTATGCATTGACTATTAGTGTTGAGGGTGACTGTTACTTGTGTGTGCCACCAGACCCAGGCATTGCGACCAGTGAGGCTGCCGCTCTAGGTGCTAGTGCGTCCGCTGCCCCAGGTCCTGGTGAGACAACTGCTCTAGGTGCAGGTGTGTCTGCTGCCCCAGGTGCTTGTGAGACTGCGCCTTCAGGTACAGCGTCTACTGCGGCACTGCACACCTTCACCCTGGACTCAGGTGCTTCCCGCTGTTTCTTTCGCGACCGCACTGCCCTCGAGCAGCTTCCTAGACCGGTTGCTGTCTCCCTGGCTGACCCCTCCGGGGGTCCGGTTCTTGCGACCTCCTCCACTGTCCTCCCGTGTCCTGCGGTCCCGTCTGGCACCCTGTCAGGTCTTTACCTCCCCTCGTTCTCTACGAACTTGGTGGCGGGCTCTGCTCTACAGGACGGGGGTGTTCACCAGTTCACCCCTGCCTATGAGCGTGTGACCCACTGTACGTGTGCCCGGACGGGTCGCCACCTTGCTACCTTCACTAGGGAGCCGGGGTCGGACTTGTACACACTGACCACTGAGTCCCCTCAGGTCGCTGCGTCTGCGTCTGCGTCAGGTCAGCTGTCGGCCCCCTGCTTGTGTCGCTCCCTGTCCCACCAGACTGTCCTCTGGCACCACCGCCTTGGTCACCCGTCAGTGCAGCGCCTTCGCGGCATGCACCGTCGCCTCCTTGTCTCTGGTCTTCCCCGGGTTCTCCCTCCCCTCCCACCCTCGCCTGCGCCTCCCTGTCTTCCCTGTGTCGAGGGGCGGCAGCGCGCCGCTCCTCACTCCTCCGAGTTTCCCCCGACAGAGGCTCCTCTGCAGACACTCCACATGGACGTGTGGGGCCCCGCCCGCGTCCGTGGACAGGGCGGGGAGCGCTACTTTCTGCTGGTAGTTGACGACTACACGCGTTACACCACGGTCTTCCCCTTGCGCACCAAGGGTGAGGTCCCTGATGTCTTGATCCCTTGGATCCGCACTACCCGTCTCCAGCTGGAGAGGCGCTTTCGCTCGGACCTTCCAGTCCTGCGACTGCACTCTGATAGAGGTGGTGAGTTTTCCTCCGACCTCTTGAGAGCCTTCTGTCAGGGGGAGGGCATTGAGCAGACGTTCACGCTTCCGGCCTCTCCGCAGCAGAATGAGGTTGCTGAGCGCCGCATTGGCCTGGTCATGGAGGTCGCTCGTACCTCCTTGGTCCATGCGGCTGCCCCCCACTTTCTGTGGCCGTTTGCGGTACGGTACGCCGCGCATCAGCTCAACCTCTGGCCCCGTGTCTCTGACCCGGACACCTCGCCGACACTGCGTTGGACGGGAGAGGTTGGCGATGCGTCGGTGTTTCGAGTCTGGGGATCTCGTGCCTTTGTCCGCGATGCGTCCGCGGACAAGCTCTCCTCCCGTACCCTCCCCTGTGTCTTCCTTGGCTTTGTCCCTGACGCGTCTGGCTGGCAGTTTTACCACCCTGCCTCGCGCCGTGTCTTCCCTTCTCAGGACGTCACGTTTGACGAGTCGGTCCCCTTCTACCGTCTCTTCCCCTACCGCACTGCCCCGCTCCCCCCTCCGCCGCTCTTCCTCACTCCAGGTGCTGCTGTGGTAGACCCCCTGCCTCCCCAGGGTCCTGCAACCTCAGGTGTTTCCCAGGTAGACCCGGTCGAGCCTGTCGAGGTAGCTGTCGACTCTGGTCCTGCGCGAGGTACTGAGCCTGAGCGTGCCGAGCCTGGTGGTGCTGGGTCTGGTGGTACCGAGACTGGGGGTGCTGAGCCTGGGGGTGTGGAGACTGGGGGTGCTGAGCCTGGGGGTGCTGCCGCTGGGGGTGCTGGGCCTGAGGGTGCTGACACTGGGGGTGCTGCGCCTGGGGGTGCTGACACTGGGGGTACTGAGCCTGGGGGTGCTGTGCCTGGGGTTACTGAGCCTGGGGGTGCTGCGCCTAGAGGCACTCTTTCTTCCTTGGAGCTGCGTGAGTGGTACTCTCGGTACTGCCGCCGCCACAGTGGTACTGTGGGAGCTGGGAGTACTGTTGACACTGGAGCTGAGGGCGCTGGAGCTCCTGGTGCTGGTGTGGCTGCCGACCCTGGGGTTGGCGCTGGAGGTGCTGGAGCTGCTGGGCCTGGAGGTGCTGCTGGAGCTACTGGAGGAGCGAGTGCTGCTGGAGCTGGAGGTGCAGGTGCTGACGGTGCTGCTAGAGCTGGTGCTGAGTCTGGGGGTGTTGCTGCTGGGGACACTTCGACAGGAGACCCTGGGACTACAGGTGCCGGCTCTGGGGGTGCTCCTGCTAGTGACGCTGGTCCTGGAGGTGCTGGAGCTGCTGGAGGTGGTGGAGCTGCTGGTGCTGGGGGCACTGCGCAGCCACGACTGTTCTTTGCTCCGCCGTCTCCATCGTCTCTGCCACCGCCTGACGCTGCTCTTCGTCAGGTTCTTACCCTCCCGTCGTCTACTGGTCTTCCGTTACAGCCTGGCTCACCACTGCCTGCCCCTTCTCCTTACACTGAGCAGACAGGTGGTCTTGCTGAGCGTCGTGAGCCTGCGTCTCGTCCTGCGTCGCCCGTTCGCACTGCTCGCACTAGTCCTCGTGTCCCACGTCCGCGTCCTCCTCCTGTCCCTGGCACGCACCAGATGACACTTCGTCCGTCCACTGCTCCACTGCGTGTTCCACTGCCGTCCCCCCCTGCGTCTTCTCTGCCTGACGTTCCAGACCCTGAGTCTGACCGTGTACGTGCTGCTCACCCTACTGTCACGCGTCTCCTGGCCACTGTTGTCACTGACCCTTCCTTTGAGTCCGCTGCTGCGTCTGCCTTAGTTGCTGAGCTTGTCGACTTTGCTGCTCACTGTCGTCTAGACTACGCCGCGAGTCTAGTTGCTGAGTCTGAGTCTGTCTGTCCTCCGTCCGTCGGGGGTGAGTGTGCTCTTGGCACGGACGTCCTTGAGGACAGGCAGGAGGAGTTTGAGTGCTTTGCCGCTGCTGTACCTCATCTCGTGTCCATGCTGATTGCACCTGAGGGAGACCCGGATGCACCAGACATCCCGACCCCGCGCTCTTACGCTGAGGCGATCGCGGGTGAGTACTCCTCTCAGTGGCAGACAGCCATGGACGCAGAGATGGCATCCTGGAAGTCCACTGGCACTTACGTCGACGAGGTTCCCCCTCCTGGGGCGAACATCGTCAGTGGCATGTGGATTTTCAGGGTGAAGCGGCCGCCAGGTTCTCCGCCTGTCTTCAAGGCTCGTTACGTTGCTCGAGGCTTCAGTCAGCGAGAGGGAGTTGACTTCTTCCAGACCTTCTCCCCCACCCCGAAGATGACCACTCTTCGGGTGCTGCTGCACGTTGCCGCTCACCGTGACTACGAGCTTCACTCTCTTGACTTCAGCACAGCTTTCTTGCAGGGCAGCCTGCACGAGGAGATCTGGCTGCGCCGCCCCCTGGGTTTCACTGGGTCGTTCCCTCCTGGTACCCAGTGGAGCCTCCGGCGGCCAGTCTACGGTCTCCGCCAGGCGCCACGAGAGTGGCACGACACACTGAGGACTACACTTGCGGCACTTGGGTTTGCTCCCTCCACAGCTGACCCGTCGCTGTTTCTGCGCACCGACACTTCACTGCCGCCGTTCTACATCCTCGTGTACGTCGACGACTTGGTGTTTGCCACTGCGGACACTGAGGCTCTCGCCCACGTGAAGTCGGAGCTGCAGAAGAGACACACGTGCACAGACTTGGGTGAGCTGCGCAGCTACCTTGGCTTGCAGATCACCCGGGACAGAGCACGCCGCACCATCACCCTGACTCAGTCACACATGGTGCAGCAGGTCCTTCAGCGCTTCGGCTTCACCTGGTCCTCAGCACAGGCCACTCCTCTGGCTACAGGTCATTCGCTCTCAGCTCCACCTTCGGACGAGTCCGTAGAGCCGAGTGGTCCTTACCCAGAGCTAGTTGGCTGCCTCATGTACCTGATGACTTGCACTCGTCCTGACCTCGCGTACCCTCTTGGTCTTCTGGCTCGCTACGTGGCTCCTGGTCGGCACCGACCTGAGCACATGGCTGCTGCTAAGAGGGTACTGCGCTACTTGTGCAGCACATCAGGCATGGGGCTAGTGCTTGGAGGGACGAGCCCAGTTGTTCTCACTGGGCACTCAGACGCTTCTTGGGTTGACGACCAGGCTACTCAGCGGTCGTCACAGGGTTACACCTTCAGCCTTGGCTCTGGTTCAGTTTCGTGGCGTTCTACACGCTCGTCTTCAGTTCTCAGCTCCAGTTGTGAGGCTGAGATCTACGTCACAGCCATGGCTGCACAGGAGTTGCGCTGGCTCACCTACCTGCTGACTGACTTGGGAGAGCAGCCTCGTTCTCCTCCAGTGCTGTACGTCGACAACAAGGCCGCCATTGCCTTGTGTGAGGAGCACAGACTGGAGCACAGAACAAAGCACATCGCTCTGCGTTACTTCCTGGCTCGAGAGCTGCAGCAGCGTGGTCAGCTTCGTCTGCGTCACGTGGCCACTCGGGCCAACACTGCTGATATATTCACTAAGGCGCTTCCGTCTGGTGATCATCAGCGTTTCTGCACTTTGCTAGGGCTTGTGCCCACATTTCCTCACTTGCTGTAGGCCTTGCTTGTACTGTGATCTATATATATATATATATATACGTGCATGTTTGCATTGCTAGGTAGAGATCACTGTGCTGTTCTTGCTGCTTATATACCTCTGCATGTGGACTGGCCTTGTGGCCGTTTGTTTGTGCTCAGTGTGTGTGGTGACGTTGTGATCCACCCTGAGCCGTGTTTTGTTTCTTCTCTTGACTGGTCTTGTGACCATTGCTTGCTCTGGCTATCCCCCATTTCGCCTATGGGGGTGTGTCAAAACATATGCATGTTAGTATCTAGGCTATATTGGGGCTAGCCTTAAGGGGTACAGAAACTCACTCGACACTCTAGTCTTGTACCCCAACCTCCACCTAATCACACATACTCTTCTCATTCTAACACCCCCTGCTGTCGAAGCCACCGCCGGAAGCGACCGCCGAGACACCCCCACGTCTCCACTATCAAAGGGGTGAACTGCACGCCTCGGTTCCGTGCAAGAAGAGGCGCGTAATCCCCCGTTTTGCGACGCTCCCACTCCTTTGCCGCCACGCCTATAGACCGCCCGCACTGCCCTAGCAGAGATGGAGACAGTGATAGCGGGTCCGCGACACTAATCTCTAAAGCATGAGCCTCCCCAGCCATTGGTCGTCGCACCGCTACGTCAACCCGCTTCCCCGGCAGCACCGCACTATCCTCCATCGTCACCACCCCCCCTGACGCCTTAGCGATCTTTGCCACCGCAAACTTCACCTCATCATGCACCCGAGATGGACCGTGTTGGTGCTTGCATCTCAGCGCATGATGCGGGTCTGCTGGGTCATCATACGCTGTGCCACAAACACACCTCCCCGCCACTTGCAGCTGCTGGATTGGGAGACCAAGCCGTATAGCAGCAGCAATGCCCCACTCCGCTGCAGTGAATGTGAGATCTGAATGAGCCGGAACTGCCGAAACCCATGCACCAGCCCCCGGGCCCTGAAGGGATGTGAAACGGGCCAGGGTGGCATCGTCACGAGCCAAGCGGCGGAGTGCCTGGAGCTCCTCAACAGCCAACTGCCGCTGCCGCGCCTGGAAAAGCCGAAGAGGAGGGGCCGCCACACACAGGGGTAAGTCCGGCAGCTCCTGGCGTATAGTCGCGGGCAACTGCTCAATGGCCTTGGCAAACCACGGGTCAAGAAGCTCCGCCCCCGCCGAAGTGGTGAGGTACTCTGCGAACATCGCCTCCTCGCCCGCCACCCCCAAATGTGCAATATCCCGTGCGGCCTGCGCCCACCCACAAACATAGGAGAGCGGACTCAAAGAGGCCGCCGCCCGGATCCCAAACCCTCCGAGGCGCACAGGGAGATGCAGCTGCATGCGTGCGCGCCTAGACCTGCCGGGGTCCTGCTCCCAAGTGCCAGGGGGGAAAAGCTGCTCAAAGCAATCCTCCAGACAGCTGTCCCACTCTCTAAAGGCCTCCACCACCTCCGGCCGCGGCGGCATAGTCCGGGCCAGGTACATCGGCCGTGCTGAAACTGCAATAGATTCACTACACTGTGGCCACACATCTCTCGATTATATCCTACAGTGTAGAGCCATTTTAAAAATTTCGAACTTTAAAGTGTTCGAAAAAAAATATCGCACGCTTAGTTCTTTGTCTCAGGCCGAGTCTTTTTTTTAACAATTAGCCCAGACCATACTGCAAGCATTGCACAGCCGTCACTAAATTTCGCTACTTTATGTGACCTCACATCATATCGTGCCGTACTTTTGGAGATAGCGGTTGTAATATTGATCTTGCAGCCACGATCTCGTTTTCCAGCAAACAGTCACCACCATTGCGTCGATGTGTTTCCAGAAAACACATTGCGGGGCTATTCTTCGACAATATCAAGTACAAGTGGGGTTAACCTTATTGCGGCATCGTTAACCAGCACTTTTGCCCCTCTCAGCTCTTTCCTCCAGCCACCACAATTCCTGAACGGGAGCGCAAGGGAGTGTGGAAGAAGGGGAGTGCGAGGTTGGGGAGTGCGAGGCTGGAAGGGTTTAGAGAACATAAAAGTTTGTGGGAGATAACAGAAAAGGGGTTCTACATGGTACGATGGATGCTCAAGAGTGAGCAAGGTTCAAAAAGTCATTTGTGGGAGAGGACAAAAAAGGAGTTCTACATGGCTTGGTAGATGCTTAAGAGTAAGAAAGGTTGAATGATACCGTATGAGAGGTATGGCACAGCAGTGAGCATGCATACATTCTATGGCACTGCGTACTATAAACCACACCGCGTTGCACTGTGCACTAGTCGCGCACATTCACCCACCCATGCAACATCCACCCACGCCTTCATCCCCCAACCGCTCCCAAACAACTCCCTGTGACTCCCAAATCCCCACCACACCACACCACCCACCGTCCCGGGGGTCGTCCGTGAGATCATTAAACGTCCACCAGCACCAACACCAACACCAGCACCAACACCAACACCAACACCAGCACCAACACCAACACCAGCACCGAACCAGCACCAACACCAACACCAGCACCAACACCAACACCAAAACCAACACCAACACCAGCACCAACACCAACACCAGCACCAACACCAGCACCAGCACCAACACCAACACCAGCACCAGCACCAACACCAACACCAAAACCAACACCAACACCAGCACCAACACCAACACCAGCACCAACACCAACACCAGCGCCAACACCCAACACCAACACCAGCACCAGCACCAGCACCAGCACCAGCACCAGCACCAGCACCAGCACCAGCACCAGCACCAGCACCAGCACCAGCACCAGCACCAGCACCAGCACCAGCACCAGCACCAGCACCAGCACCAGCACCAGCACCAGCACCAACACCAGCACCAACACCAACACCAGCACCAACACCAGCACCAACACCAACACCAGCACCAGCACCAACACCAACACCAACACCAACACCAACACCAACACCAACACCAACACCAACACCAACACCAACACCAACACCAACACCAACACCAACACCAACACCAACACCAACACCAACACCAACACCAACACCAACACCAACACCAACACCAACACCAACACCAACACCAACACCAACACCAACACCAACACCAACACCAACACCAACACCAACACCAACACCAACACCAACACCAACACCAACACCAACACCAACACCAACACCAACACCAACACCAACACCAACACCAACACCAACACCAACACCAACACCAACACCAACACCAACACCAACACCAACACCAGCACCAACACCAACACCAGCACCAACACCAGCACCAGCACCAGCACCAACACCAGCACCAACACCAGCACCAGCTCCAACACCAGCACCAGCACCAACACCAACACCAACACCAACACCAACACCAACACCAACACCAACACCAACACCAACACCAACACCAACACCAGCACCAACACCAGCACCAACACTAACACCAGCACCAACACCAGAACCAGCACCAGAACCAGCACCAGCACCTCACTGTCCGCCTCCAATCGCCCTTCCACGCCCACCCAACCCCCTGCCAATCCCCACCACGCCACACCACACCCCACTCACCGTCCCGGGGATCGTCCGTGAGATCATTAAACGTCTCAAGAGCAGTTCGCGCAAGCTGCTTGAGCTGGTAGTCCACCAGCACCAGCACCTCACTGTCCGCCTCCACTCGCCCCTGCACGCCCACCCCTGCAGCCACCACGCGCATCTCCCGCTCCCACTCAGAGCCCTGTGCCCACATCTCAGCGAAGTACTCCTCCTTATAGAGCTTGTAGACGGCCAGCAGCGGGTCAAAGAAGTGCGGGTCGCGCTCGTTGGTTGCGATGTAGAGCGTGCTTCCGGGGGGGATGCGCTTCGGGAGCTTCTGCAGGAGGCTGGAGGGTGAAACAGGGGGTGGCATGGGGGAGGGAGGGGTGGCATGGCGGAGGGGTTGACATGGGGGAGGGGACGGGGTAGCATGGGGGAGGGGAGGGGGCGGCATGGGGGAGGGGACCGTCACCATCACTACCACGATTCACACCATCCATGGATAGAGGCAGAGGCGTGTAGGGCAGGAAACTCACGCCTTGGGCCTTGTGTCGTGGTCGAGGTGGGGCCACAGCTGCGGGTTGACCTTGTCCCCGCGCCGCACGTGCACAAAGTCAAACTGCTGCGGACCGCCCATGGCGTTGGCCATGGTTTGCGCAATCTTGACGTGCGGGTCGATGGGACGGAGGAAGTCCGGGTCTGGTGTCACCACGTCCTGCCAGGTGCGGGGATGCAGATGCGGGGATGCAGGTGCGGGGATGCAGGTGCGGGGATGCAGGTGCGGGGATGCAGGTGCGGGGATGCAGGTGGGGGAACACAGGTGCATGTGAGCGTGTGTGGGAACGAAGGGAGAACCCATTGGGACGGGTGAGAGGGGAGAGGGAAGAGGGAAGAGGGGGAACTGTGTTGATGCGATCTTGACGTGCGGGTCGATTGCGAGGAGAAAGTCCGGGTCTGGTGTCACCACGTCCTGATTGTGCGGCGAATACAGGTGTGGGAACGAAAGGGAGAACCCATTGGGACGGGTGAGAGGGGAGAGGGGATGCGGGTGCGGGGATGCAGTTGCGGGGATGCGGGTGGGAGGATGAAGGTGGGGGAATGCGGGTGCGGGAATGCAGGTGCGGGGATCACAGGTGTACGTGAGCGTGTGTGGGAACGAAAGGGGAAACCCATTGGGACGGGTGAGAGGGAGCGGGGAGAGGGGAGAGGGGAGAGGGGAGAGGGGAGAGGGAAGAAGAATGCGTGTGTTGCAAGTGACACACCTGGTTGGTCTTCTTGTAGTGCACCATGAAGCCGAACTGCTCCTTGTCTGGTACGCAGATGCATTCCACCCCGTGCATCTTGAGCGCAGCGCAGCACAGCGCGGCACAGCGCAGCGCAGCACACACAAAACCCCAAACTGCGCACCTCGTTGGTCTTCTTGTAGCACACCATGAACCCGAACTGCTGCTCCTGTGGCACGCGCACCACCAGGAAGGCGTCCCTGTGCTTGGCGAGCGTGCCCGTGCGCGGCCCCATGTCGAAATAGTGCAACGGCACCGTGTGCCACGGGCCAAACCGCGCCTCGAAGTGCTCCAGCAGCATCACTGGCTGCCGGCTGGGGAGGGGAGGGGAGGGGAGGGGAGGGGAGGGGGGGATACGTGCCATAGAAGTAGTGTTATGAGACGTCTCAAAACGCAGTGTGCCACGGGCCAAACCGCGCCTCAAAGTGCTCCAGCAGCATCACTGGCTGCCGGCTGGGGAGGGGGAGGACGGCGGGAGGACGGCGGGAGGACGGCGGGAGGACGGCGGGAGGACGGCGGGAGGACGGCGGGAGGACGGCGGGAGGACGGGGGGAGGAAAGTGGGGACGGGAGAAGACAAAGAGGAGGAATTTCAGATTCCCGTTCAGGACATTTACGCTGCACCTTGCCGCGCCGCACCCGACCCCACCTCTCAATCCGTCACCTCATCATGTGCGTGAGGTGCAAGGACATCGCGAAAAAGGATTTGCGAAAAACCTTCCGAGAAGTAACAAAAAAAAGAGTCGCGGAAACAATACCTTCGCCTCGGAGCTTTCAAGTTAAGGGCGAAAGCATCGGAAAGTTGGGTTGCGTGAAAGCAACTTTTCCGATACAACTTTCCGAATGCATTTCCTACACAAAACGTACACCTTTGGTGCAACCCCACGGAACCTTACGTATAACATTTCAGTCACTTCAATGTGACTTACGGCCCCTACTAGTACAGCCCCGCGTGCTTGTGCTCCATGCAACCCGCTCTTACGAGTCGACAAAAAAATTCACCCCACCCCACCGCCGCATTTACCACGCCCCACTGACACCACCCCTCCGCGCCACCTCATCATGTGCGTGAGGTTATTGTACAGCCCCACGTGCTTGTGCTCGATTACTAAGACAGCCCACCCCACTGCATTCCACGGTCCACCGCACCCAACCACGCCCCAACGCACCCGACCGAACTCAGCCGCACCCAACCGCAGTCCACCGCACCGGACCGCACCTCATCATGTGCGTGAGATTGTAGTACAGCCCCACGTGCTTGTGCTCCATGAGTCCGCTCTTGGAGTGCGTCTGCGACAGGCATCGATCCGTCACCAGCACCAGCGTGCGTCGCAGCGCCTTCGCCTCGGCCGCCACGCACTTGAGCGTCCACGACCAGTGCGACTGCCCCACGCACCGGTCCCACGTGGGCGACCATACTAGATAGTACCGCTCGCCGCGCGCCGCTGCGCGTTTAATCTCGCTTCGGTACGCCGCCTGCTGCTGCGGCGACAGCTGCGGCTGCTGCGCTTCCCCCTGGCTGCCTTTGTTTGATTCGTCGGAAGGTACTAGTGCTACTTCGCCGAGCTTCTCCTCCTGCTGAAGTTCAACTTGAGCAAGTTGCTCCCCCGCCGCGTGCTCGCGCGGCAATTCATTCCCTGCGCATTCTCCGCGCCACCTTGCCCCCTTCCGCCTTCCATTTCCGGCGTCATCCAGGCGGCGGCATCACCGGCGCTGGGTCCCGCCTTCCGCCACTCGCGCTCCGGGGACGTCGCCCACCACGCCGCATCGCCCAGGCGCGGCGGCGAGCCGCTCTGCGCAGGCGACGTGAGAAACGGCGTCATAAAAAGCGCCGCGACGGCCGCGAGGAGCATGAGAGCGACGAGGCGGTGCCCTCCGGGCGGTATCGGCGACAGCCATGATGGGGACAAAGGCGGGTCCCACGCGGGCGCGGATTTACTACTGACTATAGTATCACTACTAGTATGTTGGCCTTTAGTTTGGGCCTTAGTGCGGGTGGTAGGGCCCTCGTGGGCGGCGGCGCAAGAATCAAACATCATGATAGGGAACGTGGCGTCGACTAGGCAGTCGCGCTTGGGAGAGCGATTTAAATCCAGCGAGTGGTCTGCCGCGGATAAAACCATGATGGTTGCAATTCGCGTCACTGGACCGTCACGTCAAGTCACATCCAATTCCGCAAGCCGAGTCGCGCAATCAAGGCTTGATTACTGAATCTACTCGCGTCGCGCAGCCTTGCTTAGTGCTAGAGTTCTAACGACCACACGTACTAGTGGTGTGCAAACTGCAGAAAGTTTTCAAGATCCACAATTGCTGAATTGTGGTTCTCAAGGGATGATGCTGTTTTGCCAACGCTTCCTTTGCCCTGAATCGTGATTCTCGGGCAGCTGTCCGCACCCGCCCGGTAACTCGGTTGACGGGTACTTTCGGGCAGATGACGGGCCGTCGGGATTACATTCCGGCCCGACTAATTGTCGCTGTGAATGCCCATTCATCACGTGCTCCATCCCAGACCAAGAAGCTGTGGTGCCCAGGGATTGCCGCGAAGGCAAGATACCTCTTGTTTCTACTCAACAACACACCAGATGCAACCGCCGCGAGACAAGATGGCATTTACGACGAATCCGGGCCGAGGTGGGGGGGCCACCCACAGGGAAGAACGTCTTCGTCCCTGTGGACGTTTTCGTCGGAATGCGTAATACCTGTGAGGCTCACAGGGGCGCGAGCTCTACACGTAACGCATCTCGCGAAGAGATCATCTTGAGAAGTTGAGGACGCTGAGAACGTCTTCCGAAGACGTAAAAACTTCGGGAGTTTTCGTTTAAAATACGTAACCTCGTGGGGAGGGAACGCGAATGAAAAGTTCCGCGTCACTTGAGGAGGATGCATCGGGAAAAATAATCCCGACACGAGTGATCTAGAATAGTACCCTCCCACTGCAATCAGTTGGTCTCGTAACGACAGCGGGAAAGGCAATGTTGTTTTTGGCTGTGTTTTGTTCTCCTCGCTGGCAGACCTCCCTTCCCACACTCCGCGTCAATTCCATACGGAACTGGAAGTGGGGGGTGTCAGATGGGAGAATTCTATGATCTGCTAGTGCTTTTCCCCACGCTGGGTGTTTGCCCGTGTATGCGCCTGTCATCGCTCGATGTTGTGTTTACGACGTGTTGCGACCCACCCGGGTCGGGTCGACCATCCCCCGATCCCGAATTTCTAGGAAGCCCGCACTGCCGACCTACCCGACCAGGTCGACCCGACCCAACCCAACCTGGGTTGGGTCGAACCGGGTCAACCCGGGTCGACCAGGTCGTGTCAACCAGGCCGACCAGACCCAACCCAACCGAGCTGGAGCAGGTTACCCGAGCCAACGAAATTCGTAGTTCTCGTGCGGATGTCGCTTGCATCTCGTTTAACAAAAAAATACCGGTAATATCGCCAAACATTGCCTCGCCCACCTTCCACCTGCGGAGCACTTGCTTTCTCTTTACTTCGAATTTGCAAAGAAGGCAAGGGGAAATTGTTTGTTTTCTCGAGTCGCCTTTCGTTTGGGTTGGGTCGGGTCGGGTCTACCCGACCTGGTCGACCCGACCCGACCCGGGTGGGTCGCAACACGTCGTTAGCGGGCGGGCCTAGATGTTCGATGAATGAGTCCCGTATTTTCACGTACGCTTTTCACGTACCATATGCATACCGACCGACCAGACCACAGACACCTTCAACGATTCGCCTGCCTCCATCCATCCTGGGCACGGCTCCCACTGCCCGCACCACGCCGCGTGACCCCTCCACCCGAGCAACCTTCCTCGCAAACGTACACCACACCCCACAACAAGAGCCCTTGCTCAATTCGTTTCGGCACTGGGCATGGGAAAGTCAAGATGGTCCACCCTGTTTCGCCCAGCCACGACAATTGACAACGGTTTATGAAGGAAAATTGCTACGAGGTAGCTTGGGTGCCGCAAATTTTGCCTGTATGGAGTGTGCTAGTTTGAAACGGCCAATTCTGAATGAATAACAGGTTAGACAGGGTAAAATGCCCTGAAAGCCAGAGGCTTCACAATCCCCGTGGGCAGCTGTTCGTGCTCGTGTACAGACTGCCAAGTGGCAAGCAGAAGAAAACTCACGATTGCCATTTGTACGGGCAAAGATCAAACTGGGGCCGAACATTAGCAGAACAGTGACCAAATAAGGGCCGGGTTAATCCCGACCGTTGGAAATATAACACCGAAGCTGCCTAGGTGGCTGGGCCTTGGTTCCGAATCGAACATTACAGGAAATTAAAAAAGGTTGACTTTTTTTGTTCATTTCTTTGTTTTATATTAAGATCGCCGCCTATTACGGAAGCTCGCGTCGAATTCCTCTGGGGGTGCTTTCGTCTTGTATATAAAATATTAAAATATTAGTAAATGATTGTTTTCCGAAAATTTTACATCACTTTACCTGATTAAAAAAATACCCCAATCGGAAATGGTTGCGACTCGGAGACGCATCAACCCTGAACTCCAGGGGGGTTTCCGTGTTTAGGGTTGATCCCTCCCGAAAATGCATCCAGGCTCCCTATGGGTTTTAGTCTTTCTGCCCTGTCCTAACGGTTCCCGTTTACGTCGTCCAGTGCTTGGTAGCGCAAAATACTGAGTTATTTCGACAAGTCGTAAAATTTACTCCTTCAGTTACGACGCGCGGTGCGGTGAGAATCTCTGACAAGTGAAATCACATACGCAAGCATGGAGAAGTCTGTTGTTAGCTCGAAAAAAATCAGGTTCGGCTATCCGGCCCTAATTTGGACACTTCTCTTGAACAGACTGTTCATGCCACGTGTACAGCCATAGCCTTCAAGAAATCTGACGAACAAGCAGATGCCTACAGTCAATACTGTACGATCGAGCGGGTTGATTAGGGCGCGTGTCTTTTGGTGTAGAGGTTCGTCAGATTATGTTATTTGTCTAGCCTGCAGTGGGGTGCTCAATAGTGAGTACAACCCCTTAGGGTTTCCTATATGTATCCTGCTGCTTGCTAGTTCCGATCATTCTCCATTCATTCCATTCTCAATTCTCCTTCGTATACCCCAAACCCTAGTCCTAGGGCACATCCTACTACCTCTTAGTGTGGGCCTAGGCTACTAAGCCTAGGCCCCACTCCTAGTATTCCTGACATGGTATCAGAGCGAGCACGTTCCTGCCGCTTACCTCTATGGGCCCACCACCTGCTTCCGCTGCCGTACTGTCCGCCGCGCGCCCCGTGGTGCGCGGCGGCGAAACCCTACTTTTTTTTTTTCATCCCGCCGCGCCCTCGAAGCGTGCGGCGGTTTTCTGCCCGCCGTGCGCCCCGAGGCGCGCGGCGGCTTTCTGCCCCGTCACTCCGCGAGTCGCCCCCGGGAGGAGCTGCGACGGGCGACAGGGACCCGCGCGTCGCCCCCCCGTCGCCCGTCGTGGACCGCGCGACCTCCGTAGGGCCCGCGCGCGGCCCGTCCAGCCTGCGCGCGGCCCGTACGGGCTGCGCCAGGCCCGCGCGCGGCCCGTACGGACTGCGCCAGGCCAGGGCGCACCTCGAGCCGCCCGCCACTGCAGCAGCAGCCCCTGGAGCCGCCCGCAACTGCAGCAGCAGCCCCTGGAGCCGCCAGCACCTGCAGCAGCAGCCCCTGGAGCCGCCAGCACCTGCAGCAGCAGCCCCTGGAGCCGCCCGCAACTGCTGCAGCAGCCCCTGGAGCCGCCAGCAACTGCAGCAGCAGCCCCTGGAGCCGCCCGCAACTGCTGCAGCAGCCCCTGGAGCAGCCAGCTCTTGCAGCAGCCGCCCCTGGAGCCGCCCGCCACTGCAGCAGCCGCCCCTGGAGCCGCCCGCCACTGCAGCAGCCGCCCCTGGAGTCGCCCGCCACTGCAGCAGCCGCCCCTGGAGCCGCCCGCCACTGCAGCAGCCGCCCCTGGAGTCGCCCGCCTCTGCAGCAGCCGCCTCTGGAGCAGCCGCCACTGGAGCCGCCGCCCCTGGTGCAGCCGCCCCTGCAGCAGCCGCCCCTGGAGCAGCCGCCCCTGCAGCAGCCGCCCCTGGCCCCTGGAGCAGCCGCCACTGCTGCAGCTGCCCCTGGACCCGAGCAGCCGCCCCTGCAGCAGCCGCCCCTGGCCCCTGGAGCAGCCGCCTCTGGACATCGCTCTGCTGCTGCCCTGCGCTCTACCCTACCTGCTCCGCGCTGTTGCTCTGCACGCGCGGTTGCCCGCGCCCTCGTGCGCTCTACCCTACCTGCTCCGCGCTGTTGCTCTGCACGCGCGGTTGCCCGCGCCCTCGTGCGCTCTACCCTACCTGCTCCGCGCTGTTGCTCTGCACGCGCGGTTGCCCGCGCCCTCGTGCGCTCTACCCTACCTGCTCCGCGCTGTTGCTCTGCACGCGCGGTTGCCCGCGCCCTCGTGCGCTCTACCCTACCTGCTCCGCGCTGTTGCTCTGCACGCGCGGTTGCCCGCGCCCTCGTGCGCTCTACCCTACCTGCTCCGCGCTGTTGCTCTGCACGCGCGGTTGCCCGCGCCCTCGTGCGCTCTACCCTACCTGCTCCGCGCTGTTGCTCTGCACGCGCGGTTGCCCGCGCCCTCGTGCGCTCTACCCTACCTGCTCCGCGCTGTTGCTCTGCACGCGCGGTTGCCCGCGCCCTCGTGCGCTCTACCCTACCTGCTCCGCGCTGTTGCTCTGCACGCGCGGTTGCCCGCGCCCTCGTGCGCTCTACCCTACCTGCTCCGCGCTGTTGCTCTGCACGCGCGGTTGCCCGCGCCCTCGTGCGCTCTACCCTACCTGCTCCGCGCTGTTGCTCCGCACGCGCGGTTGCCTGCGCCCTCGTGCGCTCTCCCGCCCCGCCCTCCCCCTCCCCCCCCCCCCCCCCCCCTGCGTCCCCTGGACAGGAGGGTGTGGGGGTGGCGGGTGTGGGGGTGCTCCTTGTGCGTCGCCCCTTCCTTCTCCTCCGTCTCCCACTGCTGCAGCTGCCGCTGCGGGGGGGTGGATGTGTGGGAGACGAGGGAGTGGCGCTAGGGGGGTGATGTGGGCGAGGAGCGAGTGGTGACCCTGGGGGTGTGTGTAGGGGGGAGTGAGACAGTTGGAGGAGGTTGCAGCCTGGTGCTCCTGGTGCCCGTGTGTCTGCAACTTCAGTCGTCGCCTCCTCTCTTCTCTCCCTCCACAGTTCCTCCTCCTCCTCACTGGCCTCCTGTGACTGCCACTAGCTTTGCTGATAATTGTGAACTATTGCTGTGACTTCTCACGTGTGCTGATTACACCCCACTTTGGCTATGGGGGTGTGTCAGATTATGTTATTTGTCTAGCCTGCAGTGGGGTGCTCAATAGTGAGTACAACCCCTTAGGGTTTCCTATATGTATCCTGCTGCTTGCTAGTTCCGATCATTCTCCATTCATTCCATTCTCAATTCTCCTTCGTATACCCCAAACCCTAGTCCTAGGGCACATCCTACTACCTCTTAGTGTGGGCCTAGGCTACTAAGCCTAGGCCCCACTCCTAGTATTCCTAACAAGGTTCTGAAATACGGTCGACCTTTTGATGGTAACCTGCTTCGTTAATTTCGTTAACTGCTGTTTGCGATAATCGTGTGTCCAAGTTCAAAGATTGATGAATCAGAGGGACAATGAACTGGGGTCGAATTTTTACGTGCCCGTTTTGTCAGAATAACTGAACGAGGAATGAATGAACTAGCTCAGAGTTTGGTACAAGTAGGAAACCCTAACTTTGTGTACCCCCTAAGGTGTAACCCACTACAGCCTACACAATATAAACATACAATGTTTGACACACCCCCATAGGCGCAGTGGGAGACAACCACAGGGTCATGAGACCAGTCAAAGCAAAGCAAAGCAAGCTCAGGGTGGATCTCAAGGATACCACACAAATTCTGAGCACAAGCAAGTGGTCACAAGACCAGTTCACATGCAGTTTCATAATATAGCAAGAGATACAATGATCACAACCTAGCAAGTGTAAACATGCAGGTATATATATATATATATGATCACAGTACAAGCAGAGTCAAGAAGTAAGCAAGTGAGGTCCAGCAGGCACAAGGCCTAGAAGAGTACAGAAACGCTGATGGTCACAAGGCTGAAGCGCCTTGGTGAACACATCAGCAAGGTTGGCCTCAGTGGCCACGTAACGCAGACAAAGCTGACCACGCTGCTGCAGCTCTCGAGCAAGAAAGTACCGCAGGGCGATGTGCTTCGTTCTGTGCTCCAGTCTGTGTTCCTCACACAAGGCAATGGCAGCCTGGTTGTCGACGTATAGCACTGGAGGAGAACGAGGCCGCTCTCCCAAGTCGGTCAGCAGGTAGGTCAGCCAGCGTAGCTCCTGGGCAGCCATGGCTGTGGCGTAGATCTCAGCCTCACAACTGGAGCTGAGAACAGAAGAAGAGCATGTAGAACGCCAAGAAACTGAACCGGAGCCAAGGCTGAAGGTGTAACCCTGAGACGACCGCTGAGTAGCCTGGTCGTCCGCCCAAGAAGCGTCTGAGTGTCCAGTAAGTACAACTCGGTCTCGCCCTCCAAGCACTAGCCCCATGCCCGACGTACTGCACAAGTAGCGCAACACCCTCTTAGCGGCATCCATGTGCTCCTTCCTGTGACGGCCAGGAGCGACATAGCGTGCAAGGATGCTGAGAGGGTATGCTAGGTCAGGTCGAGTGCAGGTCATCAATTACATGAGGCAGCCCACAAGCTCTGGATACGGGCCACTCGGCTCTACGGACTCATCCGAAGGCAGAGCTGAGAGCGAGTGACCGGTAGGCAGAGGAGTGGACTGAGGCGAGGAGTACGTGAAGCGGAAGCGCTGAAGGATCTGCTGCACCATGTGTGACTGAGTCAAGGTGATGGTGCGCCGTGCTCTGTCCCGAGTGATCCGCAAGCCAAGATAGCTTGTCAGTTCACCCAGGTCTGTGCACGTGTGTCTCTTCTGCAGCTCCGACTTCACGTGGGCGAGTGCCGCGGTGTCAGCAGTGGCAAAGACCAAGTCGTCGACGTACACGAGGATGTAGAACGGCGGCAGCGAGGTGTCTGTGCGTAGAAACAGTGACGGGTCAGCAGTAGAGGGAGCGAACCCAAGAGCCGCAAGTGTCGTCCTCAGTGTGTCGTGCCACTCACGCGGTGCCTGGCGGAGACCGTAGACCGGCCGCTGAAGCCTCCACTGGGTACCAGGAGGAACCGACCCAGTGAAGCCAGGAGGGCGGCGTAGCCAGATCTCCTCGTGCAGGCTGCCCTGCAAGAAAGCAGTGCTGAAGTCAAGTGAGTGAAGCTCGTAGTCGCGCTGAGCGGCTATGTGCAGCAGCACCCGAAGAGTGGTCATCTTCGGGGTGGGGGAGAAGGTCTGAAAGAAGTCAACCCCCTCTCGCTGACTGAAGCCTCGAGCCACGTAGCGCGCCTTGAAGACCGGAGGAGAACCCGGTGGCCGCTTCACCCTGAAAATCCACATGCCACTGACGATGTTCGCCCCAAGGGGGGGAACCTCGTCGACGTAGGTACGTGTGGACTTCCAGGAAGCCATCTCTGCGTCCATGGCTGTCTGCCACTGAGAGGAGTAGGGACCCGCCATCGCCTCAGCGTAGGTGCGCGGGGTCGGGATGTCTGGTGCATCCGGGTCTCCCTCAGGGGCAACTAGCATGGACACGAGGTGGGGTAAAGCAGCAGCAAAGCACTGGAACTCCTCCTGTCTGTCCTCAAGGACGTCCGTGCCAAGAGCACACTCACCCCCGACGGACGGAGGACAGACAGACTCAGACTCAGACTCAGCAACAAGGCTAGTGGCGTAGTCTAGACGACACCGGGCAGCAAAGTCTATCAACTCAGCGACCAGAGCAGACGCAGCAGAGGACTCAAAGGTAGGGTCAGTGACAACAGTAGCGAGAAGACGCGTGACAGTGGGACTGGCAGCACGACGGGAGTCAGACTCCGGATCAGGAAGAGTAGGCAGAGAGGACGTAGGAGGAGACGGCAGCGGAACACGCTGAGGAGCAGTGTCATGTAGTGAGTGCCAGGGACAGGAGGAGGACGCTCACGTGGGACACGACGACCAGTGCGAGCAGTACGAACAGGCGACGCAGGACGAGACTCAGGCTCACGACGCTCTGTAAGACCTCCTGTGGGACCAGTGTAAGGAGAGGGAGCAGGGAGAGGCGAGGCAGGCGGGAACTGTGACTGCGGCTGGACAGGCGGAGGACACCCTACGGAGGGAGGAGGACAAGGAGGAGGAGTCTGACCAAGAACCTGCTGAAGGAGCGGGACGAAGTACGGACGCAGCCGCGCAGCGTCTCCAGAACGAGCAGAGACACCAGCAGCAGGGTCCTCAGTACCCGCAGTAGCTCCAACGTCCGGGTCCTCAGCACCAGCAGCAGCTCCACCGCTCGGGTCCTCAGCACCAGCAGCAGCGCCACCGCCCGGGTCCTCAGCACCAGCAGCAGCTCCAACGCCCGGGTCCTCAGCACCAGCAGCAGCTCCAACGTCCGGGTCCTCAGCACCAGTAGCAGCTCCACCGCCCGGGTCCTCAGCACCAGCAGTAGCTCCAACGCCCGGGTCCTCAGCACCAGCAGCAGCTCCACCGCCCGGGTCCTCAGCACCAGCAGCAGCGCCACCCCCAGGGTCTGCAGCACCAGGAGCACCACTCCGAAGACTGCAGCGCCGCGCGTACCACTCTCGGATCTGCTGAATGGGGGGGAGCTCCTGGGTAGGAGGGGAAGTACTGGTACGAGCTCCAGCAGCACCTCTCCGGAGGCGGCAGTACTGTAGGTACCTCTCCTGCAGCTGCTGGGAGGAGAGGGCTCCTCCAGGTGTAGCACGCTCAGGCTCAGCACCTCCAGACACAGCACCCCCAGACGCAGCACCCCCAGGCTCAGCACCTCCAGACTCCGCACCCCCAGGCTCCGCACCCCCAGGCTCAGCACCCCCAGACTCAGCACCCCCAGACGCAGCACCTCCAGGCTCAGCACCTCCAGACTCCGCACCCCCAGGCTCAGCACCTCCAGGCTCTGCACCCCCAGGCTCAGCACCCTCAGACTCCTCACGGTCAGGCTCAGCACCCCCAGCAGGACGAGAGTCAACAGCTACCTCGACAGGCTCAACCGGGTCTACCTGGGACACACCTGAGGGAGCGGCACCCTGAGGGGGGAGGGGGTCTGGTACCTCAGCACCTGGAGCAAGGAAGAGAGGCGGGGGGGGAGCGGGGCAGTGCGGTAGGGGAAGAGGCGGTAGTAGGGGACGGACTCGTCAAAAGTGACGTCCTGAGAGGCCAGGACACGACGCGAGGTGGCGTGGTAGAACTGCCAACCAGGCGCGTCCAGGACAAAGCCAAGGAAGACACAGGGGACAGCTCGACGGGAGAGCTTGTCCGCGGACGTATCGCGAACAAAAGCTCGAGATCCCCAGACCCGAAAACGCGACGCATCGCCAGCCTCTCCCGTCCAACGCAGTGTCGGAGAAGTCTCCGGTAAGGAGACACGGGGCCAGAGGTTGAGCTGATGCGCAGCGTATCGGACTGCAAACGGCCACAGAAAGTGGGGGGCAGCCGCATGAACCAAGGAGGTACGAGCGACCTCCATGACCAAGCCAATGCGGCGCTCAGCAACCCCATTCTGCTGTGGAGAGGCCGGAAGCGTGAACGACTGCTCAATGCCCTCCTGCTGACAGAAGGCCTCCAAGAGGCCAGAGGAAAACTCCCCACCTCTGTCAGAGTGCAGACGCAGGACAGGGAAGTCGGAGCGGAAACGCTCACTGAGCTGGAGACGAGATCTGCGGATCCAAGGGATCAAGACATCAGGGACGTCACCCTTGGTGCGCAAGGGGAAGACCGTGGTGTAGCGCGAGAAGTCGTCAACAACAATCAGGAAGTACCTCTCCTGACCCTGACCACGGACGCGGGCTGGGCCCCACACGTCCATGTGGAGCGTCTGCAAAGGAGCAGTCGTTGGGGGGAAGGAGGAGTGAGGAGCGGCGCGCTGCCGCCCCTCGACACAGGGAAGACAGGGAGGAGCAGGCGAGGGTGGGAGGGGGGGGAGAACCCTGGGAAGACTAGCAACAAGGTCCCGTTTGTGCATGGCCCGAAGGCGCTGCACAGACGGGTGACCAAGGCGGTGGTGCCAGAGGACAGTCTCATGCGCCAGAGAGCGACACGAGCAGGGGGCGGACAGCTGACCTGACGCAGACGCAGACACGGACGCAGCTACCTGAGGGGACTCAGTGGTCAGTGTGTACAGGTCCGACCCCGGCTGCCGAGTGAAGGTAGCCAGGTGACGGCCCGTCCGAGCACACGTGCAGTGGGTCACGCGCTCGTAAGCAGGGGTGAACTGGTGAACACCCCCGTCCTGGAGCGCACTACCTGCCACCAAGTTCGTAGAGAACGAGGGGAGGTAGAGACCTGACAGTGTGCCTGACGGGACCGCAGGACAAGGAAGGACAGTGGAGGAGGTCGCAACGACCGGACCCCCAGAGGGGTCGGTGAGGGAGACAGCAACTGGCCGAGCAAGCGGCTCAAGGACAGTGCGGTCACGAAAGAAATAGCGAGAAGCACCTGAGTCCAGGGTGAAGGTGTGCAGTGCCTCAGTCGACTCAGTACCAGGGGAGACAGACTCACTAGCACCTAAAGCGACAGCCTCACCATCACCTGAGGTGGCAGACACGCGAGTACCGGGAGTGGGAGCCTCACCAGCACCTAGGGCAACAGACGTACTAGCACCTAGAGCGGCAGCCTCACTGACAGAAGCTCCCGAACGATCCACTTCAGAGCGACTACCACTACGGCCACCCCGACAGCCCCAACTAGCGTACCACTCACGCGCACGAAGCAGCTGGGGCGAAAGAGAACACGGCAGCTGCACCTGTCCACTACCAGAAGCTCCCGACCGATCCACTCCAGAGCGACTACCACTACGGCCACCCCGACAGCCCCAACTAGCGTACCACTCACGCGCACGAAGCACCTGGGGCGAAGGAGGACACGGCAGCTGCACCTGTCCACTACCAGAAGCTCCCGACCGATCCACTCCAGAGCGACTACCACTACGGCCACCCCGACAGCCCCAACTAGCGTACCACTCACGCGCACGAAGCACCTGGGGCGAAGGAGGACACGGCAGCTGCACCTGTCCACTACCAGAAGCTCCCGACCGATCCACTCCAGAGCGACTACCACTACGGCCACCCCGACAGCCCCAACTAGCGTACCACTCACGCGCACGAAGCTGCTGGGGCGTGAGGGACTCACGCGCACGGCCCTGGAGCTGCATCTGGCCACGCCAGGAGCAGCAGTAGTAGCAGTAGCGGCAGCAACAGCAGTAACAGCAGGAGCAGTGGCAGTGGGAGTAGAAAAGGCAGTAGCAGCAGTAGCAGCGGTAGCAGTGCTGGGCAATGCTCACCAGTGGTCGGCGCGGCAGGCGCAAGACGGTGGCGACAGCGGGGCCGCTACAACTGCAGGGCTGGGCCGGGCCGTAGCAGGGAGCTCCGCGGCAGCTGCTGCAGGGCGAGGCTGCTCCAGGGGCGGCTGCTGCAGGTACGTGCTGCTCCAGAGGGGGCCGCTGCAGTGGCAGGCGGCTCCAGGGGCGGCTGCTGCAGTGGCGAGCGGCTCCAGGGGCTGCTGCTGCAGTGGCGGGCGGCTCCAGGGGCTGCTGCTGCAGTGGCGGCGGCTCCAGGGGCTGCTGCTGCAGTGGCGGCTGCTCCAGGGGCTGCTGCTGCAGTGGCGGCTGCTCCAGGGGCGAGAGGCGGATTAGGTCAGGGCGACGCGGCGAGTAGGTGGCGACGCGGCGGGCAGGTGGCGACGCGGCGGGCAGGTGGCGACGCCGCGGGCAGGGCGACGCGGCGGGCAGGTGGCGACGCCGCGGGCAGGTCGACGCCGCGGGCAGGCGGCGACGCCGCGGGCAGGCGACGACGCCGCGGGCAGGCGACGACGTCGCGGGCAGGCGACGACGCCGCGGGCAGGCGACGACGCCGCGGGCAGGCGACGACGCCGCGGGCAGGCGCCGACGCCGCGGGCAGGGGACGACGCCGCGGGCAGGCGACGACGCCGCGGGCAGGCGACGACGCCGCGGGCAGGCGACGACGCCGCGAGCAGGCGACGACGCCGCGGGCAGGCGACGACGTCGCGGGCAGGCGACGACGCCGCGGGCAGGCGACGACGCCGCGGGCAGGCGACGACGCCGCGGGCAGGCGACGACGCCGCGGGCGGGCAGCCAAACGTGTGTTCTTCTTTTCATGCACAGTGAATCTGCGACATTCGCGATAGTAACGAACGACATCGTACCTCGTTACTTCATCTGGATTCGTTTACGAGTTACGTCTTCAAATCGGGTAACCTACGAAACTGGGGCGCGACTCGAATTTTACTGTATAAAGTCGAACTTCTGAAGTCGAACTTTGATGTGCCATGTGATTTTTGGGAGAAATAATCGCGACTCGGGACCCAAAACTTGAGATCTTCGAGTACAGGTCGACCTAGGTTCAAACGTAAAAAATCGACTAGAAAACATGAACTTTGCAATAAAATCCAAAAGACACGCGCCCTTAGCCTGTCCTGTCCTGCCCGTCATTACCATGCCTGCCGATTCAAGGGCATTTTCCCTTAGTGCCCTGAACATTCCGGGCGAACTCCTGGCCAGCTTCTGCGTTTCAAAGGGCTGGTTTTGGGGGAAGCCCGTGTTTCTTACGGGCTGATTTTGAGAAATTGGGGTATCAATCCGGATCCGTTTAAGGGCTAGTCTGGGGCCTTTTCCTGATTTCCTGGATCAGGAGTACAAATAGCCCTGCGAGATCCTATGTAGCCACTCTTGTCTCCCGCTCCCACCATCCCCGTAGCTCCCACGTTCTATCTTCTTAGGGGTGAAATAAATTTCTAGTGTTGATGGTATGGCCGTAGTTGCAAAATATCTATACGTCCATACATTCCCTCATAGTTCCAAGTAGTCACACCTACCTGTTTGATTCAATGCATTCATTCTTGTCTCTAGATTCTAACATGGTTTCAGAGCAGTAGGTCCGTAGGACCGTTTTTTTTTTCGGGCCCACCTACCGCTACCCCACGCCTGTGCCTGTGACGTGCTGCGCTGCGCGCGCCGTCTGCCTGTAGCCTACTGCCTGCTGCCTACTGTGTTGCTCTGCTACTGCTACCGCGCAGACCTAAGTCACGCACGCTGCCCGCTGCTGCCTCAAGCGTCGCCCTCGCTGCTCGCGCCGCTCTGCTGCCCCTCACACGCCGTCAGCGCGACGCACAGCCCCCAGCGAGCCTCGTCTGCGCAGCCCCGTCGAGCCGCGCGCAGCCCCGTCGAGCCGCGCGCAGCCCCGTCGAGCCGCGCGCAGCCCCGTCGAGCCGCGCGCAGCCCCGCCGAGCCGCGCGCAGCCCGTTCTCTGCTGCGCGCGGCCCCGCCGAGCCGCGCGCAGCCCGTTTTCTGCTGCGCGCGGCCCCGCCGAGCCGCGCACAGCCCGCTGCTGCCGCGCGCGACCCCCCCCGAGCCGCGCGCAGCCCCTGCCGAGCCGCGCGCGGCCTGCTGCTGCTGCGCGCAGTCCCTGCCGAGCCGCGCGCGGCCAGCTGCTGCTGCGCGCGGCCTGTTTTTTGCCTCCCGCAGCCCGCGCTCGGCCCACAGCAGCCCCGCGCGCTGCCCTGCATAGCCTGCAGCTGCATCGGCCCCGACCTTCCGCTGCTGCGGCCCCTCGCTGCTGCTGCCGAGGCCCCGACCTGCCGCTGATGCGGCCCCACCCTGCAACTGCCGCTGAAGCGGCCCCGCCCTGCAGCTGCTTCGGCCCTACTCTGCAGCCGGTGTTGCGGCCCCGACGTCGCCGCTGTCGAGCGCCGGCCCTGCTAGCCTTTGGTGAGCGCCTGCCTGCCTGCCTGACGGCCTGCCTGCCTGCCTGCCTGCCTGCCTGGCTGCCTGCCTGCCTGCCGGCCTGCCTGCCTGCCTGCGCGCCTGCCTGCCTGCCTGCCGGCCTGCCTGCCTGCCTGCCTGCCTGCCTGTCTGCCTGCCTGCCTGCCGCCCTGGCTACCTGCCTGCCTGCCGGCCTGCCTGCCTGCCTGCCTGCCTGCCTGCGTGTCTACTTGCCTGCCTGCCTGCCTGCCCGCCTGCCTGCCTACCTGTCTGCCTGCCTGCCTGCCTGCCTGGCTGCCTGCCTGCCTGCCGGCCTGCCTGCCTGCCTGCCTGCCTGCTTGCCTGCCTGCCTGCCGCGCCTGCCTTGCCTGCGCTACTGCTACTGGCAGGTGGCCAGATGCAGCTCCAGCGACATTCACGCGAGCCTCTGACGCCCCAGCAGCTTAGTGAGTGGTATACTAGCTGGGGTTGTCGCGGTAGCCGTCGTAGCTGTCGCCCTGGAGCTGGTCAGTTGGGAGCGTCTGGTAGTGGCCAGCTGCAGCTGCAGGGACGTCCACGTGAGACACTTACGCCCCGGCAGCTCCAGGAGTGGTACGCTCAGTGTAGCAGGTCTACGCGTACAGTTCGCTGCCCGTACGTCATTCGCACAGGTGCTAGGACTGGTCAGCCTTGTGGGACGCTTGGTCACACACAGTCCCGCTGCTTCGCCCGTCTGAGCGACGACTGGCGCACAGTGTTTGGCGACGAGGCTGAGCTCCCCACCTGGCTGGAGCTGCATAGACAGAGGGTAGATATCTTTGCGCTTGACTATGATGCTATTCTCACTGCCATGTATGCATTGTCTACTAGTGCTGACCGTGCCTGTTGCCTGTGCGTACCGCCTGACCCTGGTGAGGCTGCTGCCCTAGGTGCTAGTGCGTCTCCTGCTCTAGGTGCTGGTGAGGCTGCTGCTCTCGGTGCTAGTACGTCTACTGCTCTAGGTGCTGGTGAGGCCGTGGCTTCAGGTGCTGCTGTGTCTGCTCTCTCTGGTACTGCGCCCACTACGGTCTCGCACACCTTCACCCTTGACTCAGGAGCTTCCCGCTCCTTCTTTCGCGACTGCACCGCACTCACGCCGCTCCGTCGGCCAGTCCCGGTCTCCCTGGCGGACCCCTCTGGGGGTCCAGTCCTTGCCCACTATTCCACGGTTCTGCCGTGTCCGGCCGTCCCGTCCGGCTCGCTGTCAGGTCTTTACCTCCCCTCGTTCTCTACGAACTTGGTGAGTGGAGCTGACCTCCAGGATGGGGGGGTTCACCAGTTCACTCCTGCGAGTCAGCGAGTGACTCACTGTACGTGTGCTAGGACGGGCCGGCACTTGGCCACGTTCACCCGTGCACCTGGCTCGAGTCTGTACACACTGACCACTGAGTCCCCTCAGGTAGCTGCGTCTGCGTTTGCGTCTGCGTCTGGTCAGCTGGCGGCCCCCTGCGAGTGTCGCGCTTTGTCGCACGACACGCTCCTGTGGCACCACCGCCTTGGTCACCCCTCCTTGCCTCGCCTGCGTACCATGCACTCTCGCTCCCTGGTCTCTGGTCTCCCCAGGTCTCTGCCTGCCCTCCCTCCCTCGCCTGCGCCGCCCTGCATTCCTTGCGTCGAGGGGCGGCAGCGCGCCGCTCCTCACTCCTCCTCGTTTCCTCCCACAGAGGCTCCACTGCAGACGCTCCACCTGGACGTGTGGGGCCCGGCCCGCGTCCAAGGACAGGGCCGCGAGCGGTACTTCCTGCTGGTCGTCGACGACTACACGCGTTACACCACGGTCTTCCCCTTGCAGAGCAAGGGGGACGTCCCTGCTGTTCTGATCCCTTGGATCCGCGCTGTTCGTCTCCAGCTCCGCGAGCGGTTCCGGTCGGACTTCCCTGTCCTGCGTCTACACTCTGACAGAGGTGGTGAGTTCTCCTCCGACCTCTTGGCAGCCTACTGTGCGGAGCACGGCATCACCCAGTCGTTCACGCTTCCGGCCTCTCCGCAGCAGAATGGGGTTGCTGAGCGCCGCATTGGCTTAGTCATGGAGGTCGCTCGTACCTCCATGATCCATGCGGCTGCCCCCCATTTTCTGTGGCCGTTTGCGGTCCGGTACGCCGCGCATCAGCTCAACCTCTGGCCCCGTGTCTCCTTGCCGGAGACCTCGCCCACACTGCTGTGGACGGGGAAGGTTGGCGATGCGTCGCGTTTCCGGGTCTGGGGTGCTCGTGCCTTTGTCCGCGATACCACCGCGGACAAGCTCTCCGCCCGCGCTGTTCCCTGTGTCTTCCTTGGCTTTGTCCCTGACGCGCCTGGTTGGCAGTTTTACCACCCCACCTCGCGCCGTGTCTTTGCGTCTCAGGACGTCACATTTGACGAGTCGGTTCCCTTTTACCGTCTCTTCCCCTACCGCACTGCCTCGCTCCCCCCCCCCCCGCCGCTCTTCCTCGCTCCAGGTGCTCCCCAGGTAGACCCCCTCCCCGCTCCCGGTCCTGCTCCTTCAGGTGTTTCTCAGGTAGACCCTCCTCCCTTCCCTGCGCCGGTTGAGGTCACTGGTGACTCAGGTCCTACTGCGAGTGGTCCTGCTCGGGGTGCTGAGCCTGGGGGTGCGGAGCCTGGGGGTGCTGAGTCTGGGGGTACTGAGCCTGCGGGTGCGGAGCTTGAGGGTGTAGAGCCTGGTGGTGCTGAGCCTGAGTGTGAGGGGTCTGGGGGTGCTGAGCTTGGCGGTACTGACGCTGGAGGTTCTGGAGCTACTGAGGGTGCTGGCGCTGGAGGTTCAGGAGCTGCTGGAGGGCCTAGTCCTGGTGGCGCTGGAGCTGGAGGTTCTGGAGCTGTTGAGGGTGCTCGCGCTGGAGGTTCTGGAGCCGCTGGAGGTACTGGTGCTGAGGGTACTGACACCGGAGGTTCTGGAGCAGTTGGGGGTGCTGGCGCTGAGGGTTCTGAGTCTGCTGTTGCGCGGTCTCCTTGGAGTGGCCGCCTTCGTCCCCGTGTGCCTCTCACCCCACAGCAGCTGCAGGACTGGTACGGTCGCCGTCAGCGTCGCGCTGCTGGAGCTCGGAGTCGTGCTGGAGACACTGAGGCTGGAGACCCTGGGACTGGAGGTGCTGGCTCTGGGGGTGCTGCTGCTGGAGACACTGAGGTTGGAGACCCTGGGGCTGGAGGTGCTGGTTCTGGGGGTGCTGCTGCTGGAGACCCTGAGGTTGGAGACCCTGGGACTCTAGGCGTCGGCTCTGGGCCTGGAGCTTCTGGAGCTGCTGGAGGTACTGGAGCTGCTGGAGGTACTGGAGCTGCTGGAGGCACTGGAGCTGCTGGAGCTGCTGGTACTGGTGCAGCTGCGCCGACACGACTGTTCTTCGCTCCGCCGTCTCCGTCGTCTCTACCGCCGTCTGCCTCTGTTCTTCGTCAGGTTCTTACTCTTCCGTCGTCTACTGGTCTTCCGTTACAGTCTGGCTCGCCGCTGCCTGCTCCTTCTCCTTACACGGAGCTGACTGGTAGTCCTGCTGAGCGTCGTGAGCCTGCGTCGCGTCCTGTCTCGCCTGGTCGTACCGGTCGTCGTGTTCCTCGTTCGCGTCCACCGGCTGTCCCCAGCGCACACCTCGTAGTCCGTCGTCCTTCCTCTGTTCCGCAGCCTGTTCCTCTGCCGTCTCCTCCTGCGTCCTCTTTGCCTGACGTTCCGGACCCGGCGTCTGACCGGTTTCGTGCTGAGCACCCTACTGTCACGCGTCTCCTAGCCACAGTTGTCACTGACCCGTCGTTTGAGTCTGCTGCTGCGTCTGCTCTTGTCGCTGAGCTTGTCGACTTTGCTGCTGCCTGTCGTCTAGACTTCACTGCCAGTCTTGTCACTGAGTCTGAGTCTGTCTGTCCTCCGTCCGTCGGGGGTGAGTGTGCTCTTGGCACGGACGTCCTTGAGGACAGGCAGGAGGACTTTGACTCTCTTGCGGCTGCTGTACCTCATCTCGTGGCCTGGTTGCTTGCCCCTGAGGGAGACCCGGATGCACTAGACATCCCCACTCCGCGCACTTACGCAGAGGCGATCTCGGGTCCCTACTCCTCTCAGTTGCAGACAGCCATGGACGCAGAGATGGCATCCTGGAAGTCCACAGGCACCTACGTCGACGAGGTTCCCCCTCCTTGGGCGAACATCGTCGATGGCATGTGGATTTTCAGGGTGAAGCGGCCGCCAGGTTCTCCGCCTGTCTTCAAGGCTCGTTACGTTGCTAGAGGCTTCAGTCAGCGTCAGGGGGTTGACTTCTTCCAGACCTTCTCCCCCACCCCGAAGATGACCACTCTTCGGGTTCTACTGCACGTTGCTGCTCAGCGTGACTACGAGCTTCACTCTCTTGACTTCAGCACAGCGTTCTTGCAGGGCAGCCTGCACGAGGAGATCTGGCTGCGCCGCCCACCTGGCTTTACTGGGTCGTTTCCTCCTGGTACCCAGTGGAGCCTCCGGCGGCCAGTCTACGGTCTCCGCCAGGCGCCACGTGAGTGGCACGACACACTGAGGACTACACTTGCGGCTCTTGGGTTCGCGCCGTCTACTGCTGACCCGTCGCTGTTCCTGCGCACAGACACGTCGCTGCCGCCGTTCTACATTCTCGTGTACGTCGACGACTTGGTCTTTGCTACTACTGACACTGAGGCACTCGCTCGTGTGAAGTCGGAGCTGCAGAAGAGACACACCTGCACTGACCTGGGTGAGCTGCGTAGCTACCTTGGCTTGCAGATCACCCGGGACAGAGCACGCCGCACCATTACCCTGACTCAGTCACACATGGTGCAGCAGGTCCTTCAGCGCTTCGGCTTCCAGTTCTCCTCACCACAGGCCACACCTCTGGCTACCAGCCACTCGCTCTCAGCTCCACCTTCGGACGAGTCCGTAGAGCCGAGTGGCCCGTACCCAGAGCTTGTAGGCTGCCTCATGTACCTGATGACTTGCACGCGACCTGACCTCGCGTACCCTCTTAGCATCCTTGCTCGTTACGTTGCGCCTGGGAGACACAGGCGAGAGCACTGGGAGGCTGCTAAGAGGGTGCTGCGTTACTTGTGCAGTACGTCAGGCATGGGGCTGGTGCTTGGAGGACGCGACAGAGTTGTCCTCACTGGTCACTCGGACGCTTCTTGGGTGGACGACCTGGCTACGCAGCGGTCGTCACAGGGTTACACCTTCAGCCTTGGCTCTGGTTCTGTCTCGTGGCGGTCCACCCGCTCTTCTTCTGTTCTCGGCTCTAGTTGTGAGGCTGAGATCTACGCCACGGCCATGGCTGCACAGGAGTTACGCTGGCTCACCTACCTGCTGACTGACTTGGGAGAGCGGCCTAGTTCTCCTCCAGTTCTGTACGGTGACAACAAGGCGGCCCTTGCCTTGTGTCAGGAGCACAGACTGGAGCACAGGACGAAGCACATTGCTCTTCGCTACTTTCTTGCTCGAGAGCTTCAGCAGCGCGGTCAGCTTCGGCTTGTGTACGTGGACTCGAAGGCCAACACTACTGATATCTTCACCAAGGCGCTCCCGCCTAGTGATCATCAGCGACACTGTACTTCTTTAGGTTTTGTGTCCACATTCCCTCATTTGCTTACTGCTTGACTTTCTTTACACTGTACTTTATATATATCTTGTTGCTTGCTTGCTAGGTTTTGATCACTGTGTTGCTTGTCTTGTACTATATCTAGCACTGCATGTGAACTGGCCTTGTGGCCTTTGCTTGTGCTCGGAGTGTGGTGACATTGTGATCCACCCTGGGCTTGCGTTGCTTTGCTGGACTGGTCTTGTGACCCTTTGTTCTCCCCCACTTTGCCTATGGGGGTGTGTTAAATGTTGGTAGGCTGTAGTGGGGTAGCCAATATGGGGTACAACCCCAACTAGGGTTTGCTACTTGTACCCAACTGTTTCATTCAATGCATTCATTCTTGTCTCTAGATTCTAACATTGACTCGCGACACACACCCTTACGTGGCGAAGAGGAACTCAGCCCATCGGTTTACACTATAAGGGCGCGTGTCTTTTGGTATTTATATGCAAAACTCGGATTTTGAGTCGAACTGTACACATTTGAACCTAGGTCGACCTAGGCTCGAGTTTTCAGCATCTGCAAACCGAGTCGCGGTTCCAACCCTCCCGAGAATCACAAGACACACAAAAGTTCAACTATCGAAGTTGAACTTTTGCAGCCCAACCGAGCCGCGACCTACTCTCGTAGGTTACCCGGTTTGGGCTCTTGACAGCGCGCCACGTAAGGCCCCCGCGACTCGATGACACATGGGCTACAAATAGCCCTCGTGTCAAACGTCCAGCTCACAGCACTATCACACCATGACGACCCCCCAGCTTTTGCGATTCCTTGCAATAGTCTGGCAGGGTTACATGCGACTGTTTCTGCTTCCCTTCTCAGTCGCCCTCGGTGCTGCTCTCCCAAGCCTCGTCGTTGCACTTTCGCTCCGTCGCTCCCGCGTGTTCATCAGGGGAGATCGCCTGGACTCCCGTATTTGCTGGTTCCGCCTCGTCAGCATTCTTCCGGACGGCAGCTTCTACGAATATATGCGGGTGGACAAAAGGGTGTTTACCTATTTGGTGAGGCAGTACCAGCGTAGCCCCTACGCAACGTGGCAGAATCCTGTTTACAATTTCATGAACATCGGCATGGCACTTAGCAAATTGGGCCATGGCTTGCTTGCCTTTTCGTGAAATTGGTCGTCAGTTTGGGTACAGCTTCTCTTACACCCAAAAATTGTTTGGCCGTTTCCTCAACTTCATGGAGCGTGTGCTGACAACCAAGTGGGTTTGGTGGCTCGACAGAGAAATGTTCAGTGTATTCGAAGCCAACTTCAGAGCATTTGCCGGCATCCCTGGAGTGGTGGGTGCTATTGACGGCACCTACATTCGGTGCCGCGGCTTTGGGGCTCATCGAGAAGATTTTCGTAACAGGAAAGATTTTTTTTTTTTTTTTATATATTGCAACTAATATGCGACTGCAATGGACTCATCTGGGACTTCTTCGTTGGCTACCCGGGAAGCGTCAATGACGCACGCATCTTTCAGAACAGCCCCGCAAGAACCAGAATTGAGGAAGGTGGCCTACATGACTACGCAATAGTTGGCGACGCGGCGTACGGCCTGCACAACTACATCTACACCCCCTACCGCGCTACTACGGGCGCCACCTGCCTGACGAGCAATGCGTCTGGAACCTTCAGTAGTCATGCTCGCGCATGGTGGTCGAGCAGGTCAACGGTCGTCTGAAGACGAAATGGCACCTGCTCGACAGCCGCCTCGAGTGTGACATTTTCCGGGCGCCACGCTACGTCGCCGCCTGCGTCACGCTGCACAACATCGACTTGGTCCTCGGAGCTCGCCCGCGCTTGGGGGAGACCCGCGAGCGCAACCGTTGGTGGCAGTTGGGACCGGCGGCGACGGCGCCGCATTACCCGCCGAGCGCGGAAGGTTTCACGCTGAACCGCCGCCGCTCTCGTCTGGCGGCGTATCTTTACGCCTCTTGGCGCCTTGGCCATCCAGACCAGCTTGTGCCAGCTCTCAGGTAAGTGTCATGAAATTCTGAAAATTTTCACGCATCAGCGCATGCATAGTGCCGGCAACACGCGATCGCACAATGTATTATCACTGCTTGTCATACCTCCGCCCATTACGGGCATACCCCCATATGTCCCCGTGCCCTCGGCCAGCGGACGACGCGGTTCCCGCGCAGCGACAGACCCGCTCTCGCCCCGGCTCTACGTGAGAGAGGCGGAGAGGCGCCCGCCGCAGTAGGCGAAGTGTGGCGCGAAGGCGTGGTGGGCAGAGACGACGGCTGAGACATCAGCTCTGGCACAGGAGATGGCGAGGATGGCGCCGCAGATGCCACGGGCTGGGAGCCTGCCCCGAAGGCCTCGGTCCCCGGACCAGGTTCTGCAAAGGCAGACCACATGTGGAGGGTGATGGGGCTTCAAGTGTGGTTAGAGCAACTTGTGATGTATCAGTGTATGCTGCATGTGAAATCAATGAGAAGATGTTGCTCTGGCATCTCGCGTTTAAACCCCAGGATGTCTTACCGGTAATGGCGAGCGTAGCAGGCGGAGTACGGATGACATTGGCGCCGGGAAGTCTACCAGCGAGCGCGGGAGGCACAGCATTTGCGCAATCGCCGAAGATGCGATCGTAAATGTTGTAATAAAACAGGATTTCGGGGGGACGCCCCTTGCGCGACGGCTTGAGGAGGAGGTCCCGCACCTTACGTTAGTGGGCCTCCACGCGGAACAATTTGCCCTTCACCGCGGAAAACTTGTGGCGAAAGTTCGGGTGACGGCGCTTGAGCTCAAGCCAGACCGTCACGTCTCGGTTCTGGCCTTGGAGGCGGGTCTGGGCCCGCACGTCCTCGTCTATGTCGTGCCGCGTCCAGGCGAGCTGCATGACTTCTACGTCGCTCCACCCGTTGCGCTTTTCCCCAGGCATCACGGGCTTTGCCTCCTCTTCCTCAGTGTCGTTGAAGTCAGTCTCTACCTCCCCAGCGTCGAAATAGGCGAGGGAGTTGTCGTCCGCGTTAAGTAGCTGGGTGGGATCTGACACTTTTGAAATGATAGTGTCCAGATCTATCACTTCAAGGCGCCGCCCCGAGTTGTTGGTGGTGTTGTTAGCGCGTGTGCGACGCTGAGGCGGGTTAGTGTTCTGAGAGGTAGCTGGAAGTGCATTGGGATTGGCGGACGTGCCTGGGTTTCCGTCGCCGGCTACAGTATCGGGAAGCATGGCTACTAATTGTTGTCTGCTCGGGGAAGTAAGTCTGGACTTATGAATAATGGTAGACGAGGAGATATTTGAATTGGAGCTGTGTTGAGCTGGTGTGGCCCAGTTGTTGTGTTTTTTTGCGAAATGTCAAAAACAGTGGCGCCAAATTTCCGCGTCGGCGTCAGTAACATGGCCGAGCTTATTCGGGTAGGTTGGGTTCGTGCCACGTTCGCAGCCACGTGTGCGTTGCCGAAACCAGGTGCGGCGCTGTCTAGCACCCTCGTGCGCACGATGCTAGCTGCAAGCATCGCAGGCTTCGCATCGTCGCTGTCATTGATGAGTTGGACGCACACTTGCACATTCGCGCCAACATGTTTGTTGATGAGGGTTCAACTTAGGAGCTCAACTTTTTTCCGATGCCGGCAGTGTACATAGACACACAATGTTATGAGTTTTACTAGACAGAGTGCGCGGAAGACTTCATAAAGAGAATGTGAATTATCGAATGATCAAGAATGTTAAAGGAGCACGCATTTATAGGGTCGAAACCGTGCTAGGCGAGGACCTCGTGAAGTGCGTGGTTCGGAAATGTCGCGATTGGTAATGCGCGACTCGGAAAAGGTTCGGTGCGGAAGTGTAGGCCGAACCCAGCTGACGCGAACTGTTCGGGCTGTCCTCGCTAGGAGCAGCCTCTACAGTAATGAATGTATATTCATTACACTCTCCCACCTTCTAAATAAGGTGTACTTATACGAAGACGAGTCTTGCAGTAGCGTGAAAACTGCAGATCTCGGTCGAAGCTGATCTGACGGTGTAGAAGGCGTTGACCGTCGAGCTGACGCATAGCTGACTGGTTGACCAGGCGAAATTCGAAATGGTTGGGATGTCAGCCGTCGATGTCGATCGGGCGGTTGAAAATTGGAAAGTCGAGTTGAATTCACGAAGGAACATGAGTCGTCGATGAAACGATGGCGAATCGAACGGTTTTGACGCTGTCGATGTTGGAGGGAGTTCTGACACGTTGTCAGAAGCCGAAGAAGCCGGTGAGATCAGAGACCGTTGGTGCCGATGGGGTTGTCAGGGCCTGACGCGGCTGTCAGAAACTGCCAAGTACAGTGCGAAAATATCCCTTTCTCCCCCTCCCTGAAATAGAAGGGTAGACTCCCAGTGTAGTACAGCTGCGCGGGTATGAAAACACAACAACCCGGCCGCCGCCGAGTGTTGACAAAACACCAAGTGTTATGAACTCCGTAGAAATGTTAGCAGTTGCGCTGTCGAAATGTAGTCGGTGGTGAAAAATCTCCACTGTCGAAGACTCCGAAAACAATACCCAGGGAAAACGCCGTTGCAGCCCGTCGTAGAATTTGATGCGATTGAAAATGTTCTTGCTGTCGCTAGCCTGTCAGAAATATCCCGCCGGCTGCAGCATCCCCAGCTGGCAGCATCCGCTATCCAAAATTTCTGCTGCTGTCGTGTTGTCGCGACTGCTGCTGCAGCATTTCCAGCGATTGCCACCCAATATCCAATCGTGGCACTATCTAATCAGCCGACTGCTGCAGTATCTCCAGCTGGCAGCAGTTGCTGCCCAGTTCCGTTTCTATTCTGTCGCTTGTTGAAAACGAACTTGTCCCAAACTTCAACTGTCGTGACTCCGGATCGTGTAGTTCGTCGTCGAAGCCGTCGCGAAAATCACGAAGTCGTTGTAGCACATCAGCGACTATCGGCGAGAAGGGCGGATCACGTAACAGACCCAGCGTTGTAGTGAAATCTTCATCGAAATTCAATCAAAATTCGAGCTCAGGTATCGATGACGTCAGCACCTCCGGCGCTCTTGTCGTGGCTCGCCGAGGTTTTTGTCCTGATCCTCCGAAAACTCCCGGGCAGAGACGAAAATACAGCTGCCGCTCGTCCCCCTGACCACGCAAACTTTTTTGATACAGTTGAACTTGACTGCCGATGACGCCAGCTACCTCGGCGACGTTGTCGTGACTCGCCGAGAACTTCGGGGCAGAGGCGAAAAAGCTGTCCTTCCTCCCCCCACCTGTTGCTAGAAATTTCACCCGTGTTGCGGCTGGTACCCCCGAGCAGCTTCCGATTTGTACGGCTACACATTTGACGACAAGTGCCTTCGCGCGCTTAATCATGCAACGCTGCAGTCGGCCGTCGGCACGGATACTGTCAGCGACCCCGCTGACTCCGTTAAGACTCTCTCGGAACTGCTCGTTGCACCCGTAAATGTCGGAAAGTAACACACCCCGTAAAATCCTGGTCGCCTGCAGGTTGTCCCCCGAAAGAACCGGTGTTTCTAGCACGCCCACCCGGTCACCATTTTTTTCGTGCGGTTAACCACCCAAGCTACCCACCAACAGTAGGTGCTTTTTCGGCGTGGAACCCAGTACTTATGGGTCTTCCGAGACCGATTTTCACGGACCCTAGCGCGCATCGATGCCGCAGATTTCGCTGCAGAACTTCCCCAGACCGCTTCGAAGTACACCGCGAAGTCGTTTGGCGGGCAGAAGTTCACCCGTCTCCCACCTTCTGTTTTTTCGTTTCACCCCCCGACAATATTGGCGAGCCACCGTTCAACCAGCAGCCGCGTTTGTCGGATGAGGTATAACTCCGTGTTGCCCGCGATTTTTATGGCGTTCATGAAGGCGCGACGCTATCGTAGCCGGGGTGAGTTTATCGTATCAAACGCCCGCCCGGCCGCTTCGCTGCCCACCGTGCCTATCGCATAAAATACCACAGCTTCGGGAACTCCATCTTCGCCGCTACACCGCCGCCGGGTAGACCGTTGAATCAGGAGAAACTCCGACAGCTGCCACGATTTCTTCAACCCCGACTTTTTCGGCGGGTACTGTTGCCGATGGTCTTGTTTTGTCGGGGCCGAAACAGTGCCGCATCCTTGAAAAATTCTTGTACGCCCTGCCGTCGAACCAGCACATACCCGCGCCTTTCTAACCAGCACAGGGCTAAACACAGGGCCCCACCTTTTTCGTCCAGGGCCAACAGGACTTAGAACGCCTTCGAGGCAAACCTGGTGTGGGGTATGTGATACGTCGTAAGACTTTGGCCGGTAGGGAGCTCCTTCTGCTACCGCCGCTTAGCCGCGAAACCAGGCATCAGCAAAAGTCTTCGCAGTAGGTCGTTTTCTCGCCTCATGAAGCGGAACCCGTTTCTCTCGCCAGACCCGTATTTGTCGCAACTCCGTTTATTGTAGCCAGTAGAACCACCGAAAATCGCGGGTCTAAACGCTGCGCCGAATCGTTGTTCCGTGGTGTACTGGGCTGTCTGCAAACACAGGTACCTCTGGCCGGAGGGAACTGTGCCGCGTGAAGTGCAGAATCGGCTGTCACTGTTGCTCCGAAATTTTCGCCGATTAATATTGTGCCAGAAACAGTAGTCACCCAAGCCGGAACAGTCTGGTCGTAGGCGGCCTTTTCCGAACTTTTCGGTGGTTTGAAGAACGACTTCCGTCCCACACTGTGCCGCTCTGCAGAAAATCGCCCACGACGCACCCTCGTGCAGAACGCCGCTGCACCCGGGTGGGACGCCGGAAAACCCCCGCTTTCTTCGGGCAGTCGTCACGCCGCCTCTCCTCGCCGTCGGATTTTCCGACGCAAATCACACATTGCGCCTGGCTGCTCAACCAGCAGTCGTTTTCCACGTGCTGCTACCCGAAATCTTCGCGCACAGTGACGACCCGCCACTTGCCGAAGATCTCCAGCGGACTCATGCACAACGTGACGCAGATGCTCGGCGCCACTTGCTGCTTGCAGCCCACTTCCGAAGATTTCGTGCGCAGTTGTCGACCACGTGCCGACGCAACTCGCACCATGGACGCTTCCGACAATTTCGGACGTGCAGCCACGGCGATCCTGCCGACGTCAGCCGCTACACAGCATTAACTCCAAAATTGACGAAAACGACCACAGTTAACTCACGCATTAATTGCGACGACAGCAAAAGCTGTCCGCCACCCGGGGGGAGGGAGGCCACGGTCCATCTCGACCGTCGAGGGCAAGGATCCGTCGGTGCAGCAGGAGCGCCCGTAAAAACATGGCCGCTAGGAGCAACTATCCGTTCTCCTGGCCGGCTACTGCGCTGCTCCTGTCACCACGGCATCCTTCCCTATCCCCCCCCCCCCCCCGAGGGGTAATACACTCTAAAAAACGGGGAAGCTAGGAAAGTAGCTCTGATACCAAGTGTTATGAGTTTTACTAGACAGAGTGCGCGGAAGACTTTATAAAGAGAATGTGAATTATCGAATGATCAAGAATGTTAAAGGAGCACACATTTATAGGGTCGAAACCGTGCTAGGCGAGGACCTCGTGAAGTGCGTGGCTCGGAAATGTCGCGATTGGTGATGCGCGACTCGGAATAGGTTCGGTGCGGAAGTGTAGGCGGAACCCAGCTGACGCGAACTGTTCGGGCTGTCCTCGCTAGGAGCAGCCTCTACAGTAATGAATGTATATTCATTACACACGACGTCCATGCGAAGGATTTGGCGAAATTAACGAATAGGGTAACCAACAAAATTTCAACAAAAAATCCGAACGTCTACACCAAAAGACACGCGCCCTAAGTACTACATGAGAACGAATGTCCTCTAACGTTCTTTGCATTTGTACACAGGAATATAAACAACTTCTTTGGTGACGATATTTAGCCCTACGAGGCCCCTCCTCTGTCAGAATCCCAGCCACTAACCACTGGGATAAAAGGGCTTGTTTGTGTAGCGGGTGAGTGCGCCCATAACCCCCCAGGCCGCCGTGCCTGTAACCCTTCCCTAGGATCAATCGGGGATCACCAGTGGACCTCTGACACCCCCCCGCACTGGGATGCCCGAAGTGCACACACCGGGAATCGAACCCGAGACCTTCGCTCTGATACCATGTCAGAATCCCAGCCACTAACCACTGGGATAAAAGGGCTTGTTTGTGTAGCGGGTGAGTGCGCCCATAACCCCCCAGGCCGCCGTGCCTGTAACCCTTCCCTAGGATCAATCGGGGATCACCAGTGGACCTCTGACATCCTCCCCTTCCCCCCCCCCCCCCCCCCCCCCCCCCCCCTTCCTCTAGGTTACGGGTGGGTTGTTAGCACGCTCCTTCCCACTGCGAGTAATAGTGCTACATCCGCCTTTGGGACATTTCCTACATTTTCTAACGTACATTTTCTAAGGAAGCCCGCGTTTGGAACTCACGTACATTTTGGAACTCACGTACATTTTCTAAGGAAGCCTGTGTTTCAAGTTTTGATTTTGACCTGTGCCCGTGATCGTTAAGGGCTTAAAATTGGTCACCTTCGCGAAAATCAGGGCCAAACTTTAAGCAGCTCAGGACTCAAAGTGTTGGCCCCAGGGACTTCAACAGGCCTGGTCATGACCATTGCGTAGACGGATTACGTACGGTCGACAGCCGTGCTGCTGGGCTGGCGCGTAACTTTTATCGTTTCCGTCCGACGGAGCTCAGTCCGCCGGACGCTTGGGCCTCAAATGAGGAACATTTTGCACCAATGTAATTTGGATTTCTCCACAAAATGTAACACGCATTTACAACTGTAATTAGTATACAATTTATCACTGTAGAGGCTGCTCCTAGTGAGGAGAGCCCAAGCACTTCGCGTAAGAGTGGCTCGACCTACAATTTCGTACCGGACCAACGCCGAGTTACCCTGCACCAATCGCGACATTTCCAACCCTCACACATCACGAGGTTCTCGCCTAGCACGTGTTGGATTAACCGAAAGGTTATTTTTAGCATTCCCGAAGGCATTCTACTAACGCATTAGCTGTTAGCAGAGCAGGGCACTGTACCAGTACTACAATAGCTCATATAGAGCATGCGGAAGGTCGAGGGTCACCCGAAGGTCAACCGTCGAGGGTAGTCAACGGTCGTGACCCTTGACCACCCAGTAACCGCGCGACAGTTGTTTGCTACAACATGGTAACTGTCGAGCATGGCAATAGTCGTGGTTACCATGGCTATGCAATACAGATAATAAGGGAATGTACCTCTCAGAGTATATGGCAGCACGTGGAAAATGACTTCTGGTCGAGCAGCGTGATTTGCGTTAGAAAATTCGACGGCGAGGAGAGGCGGCGTGACGACTGCCCGAAGAAAGCGGGGGTCTACCGTTGTCCCGTCCGGGTGCGGCACGGTTGCTGCAGGAGGGTGCGCCGCGGCAAGAGCGGCACAGTGTGGGACGAATGTTATTTTCAGACCACCCAAAAATTTGGAAAAATGTTGCTTACGACTAGACCGTTCCCGTTAGGGTCACTTCTGCGCCTGCAACAAGGTCAGCGAAAATTTCGGAGCAACAGCAGCAGCCGACACTGTACTTCAGGCGACTCAGGTTCCCCCTGATCAAGGAAAGCTGCACCACAGACTGGGCAGTACACCGACGGGACAAGGGTTTGGTGCAGCGTCTAGACCCACAAATTTCGCCTGGTCCACCGAATACAATAAACAGAGTTGCGACAAATACGGGCCTGGTGAGAGAAATGGATTCCAGGCTTCAAAAAGCAAGAAAACAACCTACAAGGAAGACTTTTTGCTGAGGCTGGGTTTCACGTCTAAGCGGTGGTAGTAGATCGAGCTCCCTACCGGCCAAAGTCTTACGACGTTTCACATACCTCACAACAGAAGGCCTCGAAGGCAATAAGTAAGTCATGTTGGCTCTGGACAAAAAGGTGGGGCCATATGTTTAGCCCTGTACTGACTAGAAAGGCGCGGGTATTGCGCTAGTTCGACAGCTGGGCGTTCAAGAAATCTTCAAGCGACTCTGTTTCGGCCTCGTAAAAAACAGACCATCAGCGACAGTTACCCTGCCGAAAAAGTTGGGGCTGAAGTTGTGGTAGCTGGCGGTGTTTCTCCTAATTCAATGGTCTACCCGACGAAGGTGTAGCGTCGAAGACGGAGTTCTCGGAGCTGTGGAGTTTTAGAACGCGATAGGCACGGCGGGCAGCGAAGCGACCGGCTGGGCGTTTGATATGATAAACTCGCTCCGACTATGATATCGTTCGCGCCTTCATCGAATGCCAGGAACATCGTAAGCAACGCGGAGAATGCCTCATCCGACAAATCAGACGCTGGATGAACGGCGGCATGCAAAATTGTCGGAGGGTGAAGACAAAAAGGAGGGAAAATTGTGGGTGCCTCTTCAAGCTACTTGAATGATAGGTTGAGCCCGTGCACCACTCCATCGTAAATTTTGGGGTCTACTCGGTGGGCGACGGAAGGGTCAGAAATCTCACACATGGAGGTACGGCGACGGATATATTGCCAAGGATGCCTGGGTATCGCGAATTGATGTCGACGGGTACGAAGATGGGTGGATGTCGGCGTAACAGGGTCAACGGTGGAAACGTCGGGACTACAAGGTACTTCGAGACCATTTGGGGAAGTCCTATAGCGAGATCTGCGTCATTGATGCGGGCTAGGTTTCGTGGTAGACCCATAGTTATGGGTTCCGCACGCGAGAGCGCCTTCTTTTGGTAAGTCGCTACCATGGTTAACCACAGGTCATGAAAATGGCGACGGGTGGGCACGCTAGATACACCGGTTCTTCAAGGGGACAACCTGCAGGCGACCAAGATTTTACGTGGTGCACTTTCATTTTTTACGTTTGCGGATGCTAGGAGGAGTTTCGAGCATGAGTTTTAATGGAGTCGGCGGGGTTGTTGACGGTATTCGTGCCAACGGCTGAGTTGGAGCGGTGCTTGATTAAGCGCACAAGGCCCTCGTCGTTAAAGTGTAGCCCTACAATTCGGAAGCAGATCGGGGGTACCAGCGACAACACAAGGAGAAGTTTTGCTACAGAAGGGGGGAGAGGCGACACATGTTTTTCGCCACTGCCCGGGAGAGTTCGGCGAGTCAGGACAACGCTGACATTGAAGCTAAGTTGGAAATATATTTGCGAGGTCAGGAGGAGGAGCAGCCGTTGTTTTTGCTTCTGCCCGGGAGTTTTCAGATAATCACAACAAATACCTCGGCGAGTCACGACAAGGTCGCCGGAGGTGCTGACGTCATACGTACCTGAGCATGAGTTTTCAACGGAGTTTTCAAGATTGACAATCAGTCAGTTACGTGATCCGCCTCTCTCGTCGAACGTCACTGATGTGCTACTACGGCCTTGTTAGTTTTGCGACGGACTTGGACAAAAACGACAAACGATCCGAAGTCACGGTATAAGTAAAACTGGATGGGTTCCTTTTCGAAAAGCGACAAAGTGGAGTTTTTGGGTGGCAGCTGCTGACCAAGGCTGAAGTTAGGCTTTTCGCCAACTCGGACATTTTGGCTCACCTCAAAAAATGCCATGAAAACGCGGGGTTGGCCAAAGAAACGCTTGTAAAAATCAGGGCTGGCCTAAAAATCCCTTGTTTACGTAATTCTATAGTTTCGCGGCAATGGAGACTTCTTTCTGACAAAAGTAATCATCTTTTCTGAGCTCGATCCTAGATCCTCACACTTGGTAATCAGAGCCCGCTTACACGCGAAAGTTATTTGACCGCTAAAACCGAGTCTTCAAAAACCGCGGGGGCGACGCAGTTAAACATCGATTTCGGGTACGTAAAACCGGTTCCGTGTTTTTTGCTCCCCCTCGTTTCGGTTTTTTCGGACGCGCAATGTCAGGCATGGAGGGCCAAGGTGACAATTACGAGACGACGAGCGACATCGCAAGCCTCCGCACCGACATGGAGCACACGCAGGCGGCGATCCGACGACATGAGGCCCTTCTGACACACCAACCAGGAGCCGCCACCGCAGCAGCAATGAACGTAGCAGTGACAACACCTGCAGCAATGGCGACACCGACATTTCACGGACCGATGGCACCACTGTCGCCGAACCTCGAAGCAGCTCGCCCGAGGCTCCCCGAAGCGTTCGATCCCAGTGCGAAGGGATCTGACGTTCGACGATTCGTGGCCACCCTCAAAATTTGCTTCGAGGCCATTGGCTGTTCGACCCCGACACACGACGCAGCATGGATTCGGCTCGCAGCAAGACTGTCACGTGGACCGGCACTGGAGTGGATTTACTACACTGACGTGGCCCGCGGGGAGATCGTGGATGCAGTTTCGGGCAGACCTCATCGAATGTTTTGAACCCATTAATACGACCTACATGGCGCGGCAGCAGATACACCGACACAAGCAATACAGTAGTGTAGCACAGTACACACAACAGATGGAGCTACTGTACAATCGCATCACCGACCTGACCGAAGGCGAAAAAATCCAGGCGTACACAGAAGGGTTACAATTAGAGATTCGCCGACAGGTGATCGCAACGAATTACAACAGTTACCGCGACATCGTGCGTGCTGCCGAGCGATACGACGCGTTGACTCGAGGTCAACCCGAAACACGACGTTTCGCGCCGAACCGTACATTCGGCACGGAGCGATCGGCACCCCCCACGTTCGCCGAACCGATGGACATCGACAAATACGACGCAATGTCAAGATAGTAAGCACAAGTAGGAGCCATAGCTAGGGTTGACCTAGCTAGGCAAGAGAGAATGAAGGCAAAAGAGAAATAAACTAGCAAGAATGGGGATACAAATAGCAAACCCTAGAAGGGTTGTACTCGCTACAGAGCACCCCACTGCAGGCTAGAGCATAATATTCTGACACACCCCCATAGCCAAAGTGGGGTGTAATCAGCAGAGGAAACAAAGCAGTACAAGCCCAGGGTGGATCACAATGTCACCAGACATTCTGAGCACAAGTTCATGGAAGCAATAGTTTAAAGTTCACAATATAAGCAAAGCTAGAGGCAGTCACAGAGGGCAAGTGAGGAGGAGGAGGGCTGGCGAGAGGAGAGAAGAGTGGAGGCGACGACTGAAGCTGCAGACACACGGGCAACAGACGGCACTGGTGCAACTCTAGTGGCTACCGGGAGCAAGGGCCCCGGAATACAGGAGTAACAGGCTCTGCGTCTGATCAGCAGCGACAGGAGCAACGGACCCACGGGCGACAGGTGCAACCGGCTCTCTGAGCTACCGGTGGCTAATCGAACCCCGGAATACAGGTGCTGCGGACGACACGACGGCGACCTCCGCTCAACCTCCTCCAACTGTCCCACACCCCTCGACACACACCCTCTGCTTCAAACCCTAGCTAGCTTCACTCCTACGGTACCCCCCTTAAACCCCAAACCCTAGGCTCCCACACACCACCCCCCTCAGCGGCAGCTGTAGCAGAGGGAGACGAGGGAGGAGGAGGAGCAGGGAACGGCACACTGAAGCTGCACCCCCATACCCCCCACCCCCAAACCCTAATCCAGGAGTACGGGCAGTAGCAGGGGTGGGGCGCCGGCAGAAGCGCAGGGGACGGACGAGGCGCGCGCACGGGCCTGCCAGAGGCCGGACGAGGCGCGCGCGGGCTGCCCGGGCCGCGCGCGGGCCTGGCGCAGCCCGTACGGGCCGCGCGCGGGCTGTACGGGCCGCGCGCGGGCCTGGCGCAGCCCGTACGGGCCGCGCGCGGGCCTGGCGCAGCCCGTACGGGCCGCGCGCGGGTCCCAAGGGCGCTTCGACGGGCGACGGGGGCGTTTCGACGGGCGACGGGGGGCGCTCCGACGGGCGACGGGGGCGCTTCGACGGGCGACGGGGGGGAGCGCTTCGACGGGCGACGGGGGGCGCTTCGACGGTGTGAAATCGCCGCGCGCCTCGGGGCGCACGGCGGGCAGAAAACCGGCGCATGCCCCGAGCGCGCGGCGGGAAGAAAAATCGCCGCGCGCCCGGGGCGCGCGGCAGGCAGGAAATAGCAGGAAGTAGCAGCGGAAGCATCGTGGGGCCCACAGGCGAAGGACGTAACGGCTCTGTTACCATGTCAAAATAGTAGGCACAAGTAGGAGCCATAGCTAGGGTTGACCTAGCTAGGCAAGAGAGAATGAAGGCAAAAGAGGAATGAACTAGCAAGAATGGGGATACAAATAGCAAACCCTAGAAGGGTTGTACTCGCTACAGAGCACCCCACTGCAGGCTAGAGCATAATATTCTGACACGCAAAGCAGCAGCCGACAAAATGTGAATTTTGCGGCGCAAAAGGGCATCAGATTTTGTCGTGCTACAAAATGAAGAAGGCACGTGCGGCACTGCAAGGCAGTAACAGTGCAGCACCCCCGAAGTAAAAAAACGGCAATCGCCAGTAGCCGCGGATCGACCTGGCGATCGCATAAAGATCCGAAAAGCAGAAAAGGGTGACAACGTGGCGACTTCGGAGCGGGCGAAAAGAAGAGAAAATGATGGCGCGAATCTAAAACGCCACAACTGGCCGGCATCAGGGCAAATCACCGAGGCGAATGGAGGCTCCGCGAAAAAAGACTCTGGCCGACCGGGAAACTCCAGCCGAACACCCACGAAAGTAAGATTCGTTAAAAGTGTCTTATAAAGATACTCTAATGAAAAACATTGATTTTCGTGTTTTGTAAGCATTTGAAAAATTCAGGGGAGATTTAGAGGCCTAGAAAAAGCATTTATACTTACGAATACTTGGTGATGCCGTTCGGACTCTGCAACGCACCAGCAACGTTCCAGGCGGAGATGAACCACATCCTACGGCCCCTGCTGGACGAGTGCGTAGTAGTGTACCTAGACGACATTCTCATCTACTCCAAGAACATGAAGGAGCACGTGGAGCATCCACGGAAGGTGTTCGAGATCCTGCAGAAAAATAGGTTCTACGTGAAGCTGTAGAAAAGCGACTTCGCACTGAAGAAGGTGCAGTTTCTCGGGCACATGGTGAGTGCCGAGGGCGTACACGTAGACTCGCGGAAGATCGAAGCCGTAAAAAAAGTGGAAAGTTCCAGAGAACGTGAAGGAGTTGCAGTAGTTCCTAGGCTTCGCCAACTACTACAACAGGTTCGTGCCACAGTATGCTAAGATAGCAGTGCCACTGACAGACTTACTGAAAAAGGATACGCAGATGGGATACTCCTCATCAGCAAGCCATGGAACAGCTACAGACAGCACTGACCACAGCGCCCACAGCTACATCCTACCGGACCTAGACAAGGACTACGTAGTTGAAGCAGACGCTAGTGACCAGGCAGTCGGAGCAGTACTGATGCAGGATCATGAAAACGGTTTACAGCCTATCGCCTACCTCAGTAAGAAGTTACACGGAGCAGAACTGAACTACCCCATTCACGACAAGGAAGCCTTAGCTATAGTCGTAGCCTTCAAGGCGTGGAGGTGTTACCTAGAGGGAGCAAAGACCACAGTATACGCTGACCACTGCAGCCTTAAATACCTGAAGTCGCAGCCGACGCTCTCACGACGACATTTGCGGTGGGTGGATTTCTTGAAAACCCACTTCCACTACGACATCGTCTACAAACCAGGGCTCCACAACAAAGCAGACGCGTTGAGCCGCCCAGGTCATGTAGCAGGCATCCAGCTCGACGAGATGAACCCTCTGCTCAAGGGTCTATTCCAACATGGGTACTCCGTGGACGGCGAGATCGCAACGGCAGAGAAACAGAAGTTGTTACAGTGGGAGAAAGACTTAGCGGTAAGGAAGGGTTCAGGAAAGACTTACGCCCCGCTACAACATATGTTACTGGAGGAGTTTCATGACGTACCATACGCAGGAAATCTCGGGAGCAACAAGACGTTAGCGGGAATAGCAAAGTATTACTACTGGCCTCGGATGGCAGCAGACGTGCAGTAGTTTGTCACCTCCTGCGACACGTGCCAGCGGATGAAGAGTAGCAAGCAGAAGAAAGCAGGGTTACTTCAGCCTCTACCCGTACCGGAGCAGCCATGGCAGGTCGTTAGTCTCGACTTCATCACAGGACTTCCCTCGACCTCACGGAGACACGATTCCATCCTTGTGGTAATCGATAAGTTCCTTAAAATGGGTCACTTCATACCGACCAACGCCACAGCTACAGCTGAAGCAACTGCTCGCCTCTTCTTCGACCGCATCATCACCATCCACGGCATCCCCGCTACACTCATCTCAGACAGGGACCCAAAATTCACGAGTAAAATCTGGAAGGAGCTTATGGGACTGTTGGGGACTAAGCTTGCGATGTCTTTAGCATACCATCCCCAGACTGACGGCCAAATGGAGCGACTCAATCAGGTGGTTGAACAGTTACTGCGCACAGCTTGCAAAGACGGCATCAACCACTGGGACACACAGTTACCGACCTTAGAGTTCGCTTACAACAACGCCTCGCATGCGGCCACAGGGAAAACACCTTTCTTCCTGTGTTACGGACGGGAACCACTCACACCACAGCAGCCAACCACACCGGCACACGTCCAAGCCGCACACGACTTCATCACCACCATGAGGCAACTATGGGAGAAGACTCAGCGACGTCTCACCAGGATGCATAACTCCCAGAAGTAGTATACTGCCTTGGCTGATTGCAAGCAAAGCAACGCCTGTTGTACGGTGCGGCAGCAGCATTTGCGGCGATGGGGCGTATCATGGCGTGCTTGTTCATCCCACAAGCTCGGTATCCCCAGCTGCTACTGTTGATGCAGGACCCCGGTCTCGGCCGATGGAAGCCACTGCAAGGATTTTGTTGGACTCCATGACGTTGCAAAGCAGAATCGCTTACGCGACGTCAGTTCTCACGTCGCCAATTGTAATGGTCGATGCGCTCAGCTTCGTGCATGTACCTCACCTACTCGCATAATGCAAGAAAGCCACTTGTGTAGTCTTGAACGGAACATACCTGGCACCAAGTGCGGAGCTTTTGTCGAGCTGAAATCGACGCCGCAATTGACTCGAATCGTGCGAGTGGACCCGCGCACCACTCGTCCCATGTGCACTACTGGGCTACCTCCACGAAATACGACGGTGCCCAGGGTCTGGTTGGTCATTCTCGTAACTGTAGAGCCTCAACATCAGTCGGCTTAGTGACGATGACGCGCCATCAATCCATAGCGGGTCTTCGCAGCAATGACACGGTGTATCGAATCTTTGCCGCGTCCGACAAGACGTAGTTCTAGTAAAAAATCACGTTCATGGAGAAGAGCCATGTTTGAATCGTTAGACCTCCTATTGACCCAGATCGAAGTAAGGCAGACCCTGCAGATTGAGCGGCATCGATGAAGGTAGTGCCGACTTGTTGACTTGCGTCGAAATGTTGACGCGTCGTTGAGATCCAGCTGCATTCGTTGCTAAGTGAAATGCGCAATTAACCAAATTATCGAGCTATACCTTAAGTACATAGTAGGGCAGAGTAGGGGAACAAGTAGGGTGGTGTTGTTGGGAGCGGAGGGTAGAGGGGCATGTTTGCGGATTGGTAAAAAAAGAAGAGTAAGAAGAGGAGGAGGGAGGAGGCAGGTACACAGAAATTCGGGGATGGCCCCAAACTCGTCCGTTAGGAATCTAGGTCAGGACCAAAATCAGCCCTGAAAATTTTCGAGTTGAGTTGAATGTTGGAATAAGGACCTTGGATAGGATGGGTAAGCTAGAGTTGGGAACCTTGTGCATTGTAAATGTAAATGACAAGATCGATTAAATTGAATACATTACGGACAACATATAGAGCCTAACCAACCATGTATATGTTGCGATCCTTCAGTTACCGAGGAGCTGCTTGTAACTGTAGAGACAGTTATGCCTGTTGCAATTCCTCGCAACCGTTTGGTCCAGGCTGGTCAATAGTCATGTCACGGCAATTGGCTTGCGACTGTTGACATGCGTTCCCTGTGTGCAGGGCCACAGATTCGTTTTGGGTGACCCTGAGCACCCAGGGTCCCTTGGGGCTGTAACACTGATCATCAGGGTTGCCTGTGGAGAAACACTGATTTCTCAGGGTTGTTGAAAAAGAAACACTGATCAAACAGGGTGCCTTGTAAGAAAACACTGATCAGTGAATCTACAGCCACAATTGAAATAACTTAAAAATCTCTTTGCGCCGTTTGCATCAGCTTGGACAGCCAATCTCATTGCGCTAATTTGCCAAGCCAGCACGAAATTACCCCGTTCAGCTGTATCTGGGCGAGCCGCATGGTGGCGTCGGTGCAGGGTGGGTACATGAATGATGACGGCGCGCAAAACAGCAAGAATCACGAAGTTTTCGGTTTCAGGGTCGTCTCTGATACAACACTGACTTGCAGTGTCGTCAAACAGGAAACACTGGAAAATCAGTCCTTGGAAACATAAAACACTGATTCATCAGGGTTGTAAAAAGAAAAAGGCTGATAGATCAGGGTCACAATAAAAAACTGGGGTAAAACTTCAGGAAATCAGGGTAAAATTCCTGAAATCTGAGGCCCTGCCTGTGTGGGCTAACGCGGCACTAGTACAGGTTGGATTTGTATTCGTTCTAGGGGAAGCTTAGTAAGACAAACAGTTACACTACGGCAAGAGTGTGCCTGAAATAGAAACCTTGTCACGTCAGGGAGAACCTACCAATCTCAAAAAAAAAAAAAAAAAAACTATGGGGCAAAAGTGTGGCCACTAAATCCACCCTAATAATCAGGATATCATGGTATTTTACCCTGGTGGCCATTATATTTTGCCCTGAAGCGTCAGAAAGCAAACAAAGCCCTGACGCGAATAAAGAAGGGGGAAGAGGGGTGGGTGGGAAATAGGAGGGCCTGTGTATGTCCCCCCTCAGAGTCTGGTCGTGCCTTGGCACCACGAACGATCATTTGCCACGTAGCACATTCAATTTACCGCATGCACCATGTTGTGATGTTCTGTTGTTGGCTCGCTGCATTACTAATCAGGGTGTTGCAATTCTTTTGCCCTAAAATATCAGGATGAGGCCTACAGGTACCCTGAAACTTCAGGATGGCCATATAGTTTTGCCTAAAAAAAAAAAAAGCCGGGTTTATATATCCATCTATATACTTGTTCGTTTGTTTTGCTTCAATTAATATGTACTTGAAAATTGTGCCTGCGTGCGTGCGTGCATGCATGCGCGCGCGCGCGCGTGTGTGTGTGTGTGTGCGTGTTTTTTTTTTTTTTTTTTTTTTTCCGAGGAGAAACTGTCAAACATATATGCTGCATATTGTCTAGGCTGTAGTGGGGTAGTCCATATGGGGTACAGCCCTATTAGGGTTTACTACTTGTACTCCTGCATGCTGCTAGTTCATTCATTCCTGCTGCTAGATTCTGACATGGTTTCAGAGCACTAAGGTCCGTAGGACCGTTTTTTTTTCGGGCCCACCTACCGCTGCGGTTACCGCGCTACCCCACGTACCTGCCTGCCTTGCCTTGCCTTGTGACGTGCTGCACTATGTGCGCCGTCCAGCAGCCCTAGCGCTGCCTCCTGCTATCCTAGGCCAGCGCGCTGCCCCTAGAGGCCCGTAAGGCCCACGCGCCGCCCCTAGAGGCCCGTCAGGCCCGCGCAGCCCGCTGCAGCCGCGCGCAGCCCGCACAGAGCCCGCGCAGCCCGCGCCGAGCCGCGCGCAGCCCGCTGCAGCCGCGCGCAGCCCGCACAGAGCCCACGCAGCCCGCGCCGAGCCGCGCACAGCCCGCTGCAGCCGCGCGCAGCCCGCACCGAGCCGCGCGCAGCCCGCTGCAGCCGCGCGCAGCCCGCAGCTGCCGCGCGCAGCCCGCGCCGAGCCCACGCAGCCCGCGTCGAGCCGCGCGCGGCCTGCTACGGCCTCGCGAGGCCCGCGCGCGGCCCGCAGCAGCCCGCGCCGAGCCGCGCGCGGCCTGCTACTGCCTCGCGCGGCCCGCGCGCGGCCCGCAACAGCCCGCGCCGAGCCGCGCGCGGCCCGCTACTGCCTAGCGCGGCCGCGCGCGGCCTGCAGCAGCTCAGCGCGCTGTCAGCGCAGCCCGCGCCGAGCCGCGCGCGTCCCTCTGCCTCGGCCACGACCTGCCGCTGATGCGGACCCGCCCTGCAGCTACCACGGCCCCGACCTGCCGCTGATGCGGCCCCGCCCTGCAGCTGCCACGGCCCCGACCTGCCGCTGACGCGGCCCCACCCTGCTACTGCCGCTGAAGCGGCCCCGCCCTGCAGCTGCTTCGGCCCTGCTCTGCAGCCGGTTTTGCGGCCCCGACGCCGCCGCTGTCGTGCGCCTACTCGGCCGCCGCCCGTCGAGCGCCGGCCCTGCTCGCCCGGTGAGCGCCTGCTCTCCCAGCCTTTGGTGAGCGCCTGCCTGCCTGCCTGACGGCCTGCCTGTCTGCCTGCCTGCCTGCCGGCCTGGCTGCCTGCCTGCCTGCCGGCCTGCCTGCCTGCCTGCCTGCCTGCCTGCGCGACTGCCTGCCTGCCTGCCGGCCTGCCTGCCTGCCTGCCGGCCTGCCTGTCTGTCTGCTTGCCTGCCTGCCTGCCTGCCTGTCTGCCTGCCTGCCTGCCTGGCTGCCTGGCTGCCTGCCTGCCTGCCTGCTTGCTTGCCCGCGCTACTGCTGCTGCTACTGCTACTGGCAGGTGGCCAGATGCAGCTCCAGCGACGTTCACGCGAGCCTCTGACGCCCCAGCAGCTTAGTGAGTGGTATACTAGCTGGGGTTGTCGCAGTAGCCGTCGTAGCTGTCGCCCTGGAGCTGGTCAGTTGGGAGCGTCTGGCGCTGGCCAGCTGCAGCTGCAGGGGCGTCCACGTGAGACACTTACGCCCCGGCAGCTCCAGGAGTGGTACGCTCAGTGTAGCAGGTCTACCCGTACAGTTCGCTGCCCGTACGTCATTCGCACAGGTGCTAGGACTGGTCAGCCTTGTGGGACGCTTGGTCACACACAGTCCCGCTGCTTCGCCCGTCTGAGCGACGACTGGCGCACAGTGTTTGGCGACGAGGCTGAGCTCCCCACCTGGCTGGAGCTGCATGGACAGAGGGTAGATATCTTTGCGCTTGACTATGATGCTATTCTCACTGCCATGTATGCATTGCCTACTAGTGCTGATCGTGCCTGTTATCTGTGCGTACCGCCTGACCCTGGTGAGGCTGCTGGCTCAAGGGCTAGTGCGTCTCCTGCTCTAGGTGCTGGTGAGGCTGCTGCTCTCGGTGCTAGTACGTCTACTGCTCTAGGTACTGGTGAGGCCGTGGCTTCAGGTGCTGGTGAGTCTGCTCTCTCTGGTACTGCGCCAACTACGGTCTCGCACACCTTCACCCTTGACTCAGGAGCTTCTCGCTCCTTCTTTCGCGACTGCACCACACTCACGCCGCTCCGTCGGCCAGTTCCAGTCTCCCTGGCGGACCCCTCCGGGGGTCCAGTCCTTGCCCACTACTCCACGGTTCTGCCGTGTCCGGCCGTCCCGTCCGGCTCGCTGTCAGGTCTTTACCTCCCCTCGTTCTCTACGAACTTGGTGAGTGGAGCTGACCTCCAGGATCGGGAGGTTGACCAGTTCACTCCTGCGAGTCAGCGAGTGACTCACTGTACGTGTGCTAGGACGGGCCGGCACTTGGCCACGTTCACCCGTGCACCTGGCTCGAGTCTGTACACACTGACCACTGAGTCCCCTCAGGTAGCTACGTCTGCGTCTACGTCTGGTCAGCTGGCGGCCCCCTGCGAGTGTCGCGCTTTGTCGCACGACACTCTCCTGTGGCACCACCGTCTTGGTCACCCCTCCTTGCCTCGCCTGCGTAGCATGCACTCTCGCTCCCTGGTCTCTGGTCTTCCCAGGTCTCTGCCTGCCCTCCCTCCCTCGCCTGCGCCGCCCTGCATTCCTTGCGTCGAGGGGCGGCAGCGCACCGCTCCTCACTCCTCCTCGTTTCCTCCCACAGAGGCTCCACTGCAGACGCTCCACCTGGACGTGTGGGGCCCAGCCCGCGTCCAGGGACAGGGCCGCGAGCGGTACTTCCTGCTGGTTGTCGACGACTACACGCGTTACACCACGGTCTTCCCCTTGCAGAGCAAGGGGGACGTCCCTGATGTTTTGATCCCTTGGATCCGCGCTGTTCGTCTCCAGCTCCGCGAGCGGTTCCGGCGGGACTTTCCTGTCCTGCGTCTGCACTCTGACAGAGGTGGTGAGTTCTCCTCTGACCTCTTGGCAGCCTACTGTGCGGAGCACGGCATCACCCAGTCGTTCACGCTTCCGGCCTCTCCACAGCAGAATGGGGTTGCTGAGCGTCGCATTGGCTTAGTCATGGAGGTCGCTCGTACCTCCATGATCCATGCGGCTGCCCCCCATTTCCTGTGGCCGTTTGCGGTCCGGTACGCCGCGCATCAGCTCAACCTCTGGCCCCGTGTCTCCTTGCCGGAGACCTCGCCCACACTGCTGTGGACGGGGAAGGTTGGTGATGCGTCGCGTTTCCGGGTCTGGGGTGCTCGTGCCTTTGTCTGCGATACCACCGCGGACAAGCTCTCCGCCCGCGCTGTTCCCTGTGTCTTCCTTGGCTTTGTCCCTGACGCGCCTGGTTGGCAGTTTTACCATCCCACCTCGCGCCGTGTCTTTGCGTCTCAGGACGTCACGTTCGACGAGTCGGTTCCCTTTTACCGTCTCTTCCCCTACCGCACTGCCCCGCTCCCCCCCCCGCCGCTCTTCCTCGCTCCAGGTGCTCCCCAGGTAGACCCCCTCCCCGCTCCCGGTCCTGCTCCTTCAGGTGTTTCTCAGGTAGACCCTCCTCCCTTGACTGCGCCGGTTGAGGTCACTGGTGACTCAGGTCCTACTGAGGGTGGTCCTGCTCGGGGTGCTACTTCTGGGGGTGCTGAGCCTGGGGGTGCGGAGCCTGGGGGTGCTGAGCCTGGGGGTACTGAGCCTGAGGGTGCGGAGCTTGAGGGTGTGGAGCCTGGTGGTGCTGAGCCTGAGTGTGAGGGGTCTGGGGGTGCTGAGCTTGGCGGTACTGACGCTGGAGGTTCTGGAGCTACTGAGGGTGCTGGCGCTGGAGGTTCGGGAGCTGCTGGAGGGCCTAGTACTGGTGGCGCTGGAGCTGGAGGTTCTGGAGCTGCTGAGGGTGCTCGTGCTGGAGGTTCTGGAGCCGCTGGAGGTACTGGTGCTGAGGGTACTGACACCGGAGGTTCTGGAGCCGTTGGGGGTGCGGGCGCTGAGGGTTCTGAGTCTGCTGTTGCGCGGTCTCCTTGGAGTAGCCGCCTTCGTCCACGTGTGCCTCTCACCCCACAGCAGCTGCAGGACTGGTACGGTCGCCGTCAGCGTCGCGCTGCTGGAGCTAGGAGTGGTGCTGGTCCTTTGTCTACTGGAGGTGCTGGAGTCGCTGGTTCTGGAGGTGCTCGTGCTGGAGACACTGAGGCTGGAGACCCTGGGACTGGAGGTGCTGGTTCTGGGGGTGCTGCTGCTGGAGACACTGAGGCTGAAGACCCTGGGACTAGAGGTCCTGGGTCTGGGGGTGCTGCTGCTGGAGACACAGAGGTTGGAGACCCTGGGACTGGGGGTGTCGGCTCTGGGACTGGAGCTTCTGGAGCTGCTGGAGGTACGGGAGCTGCTGGAGGTACTGGAGCTGCTGGAGGCACTGGAGCTGCTGGAGCTGCCGGTACTGGTGCAGCTGCGCCGACACGACTGTTCTTCGCTCCGCCGTCTCCGTCGTCTCTGCCGCCGCCTGACTCTGCTCTTCGTCAGGTTGTTACTCTCCCGTCGTCTACTGGTCTTCCGTTACAGACTGGCTCACCGCTACCTGCTCCCTCTCCTTACACTGAGCAGACAGGCAGTCCTGCTACGCGTCGTGAGCCTGCGTCGCGTCCTGTCTCGCCTGTTCGTTCTGGTCGTACCGTTCGTCGTGTCGCTCGTGCGCGTCAGCCGGCTGTCCCCAGCGCACACCTTGTTGTCCGTCGTCCTTCCTCTGCTCCGCAGCCTGTTCCTCTGCCGTCTCCCTCTGCGTCCTCTCTACCTGCCGTTCCGGACCCTGAGTCTGACCGGTTTCGTACTGAGCACCCTACTGTCACGCGTCTCCTAGCCACTGTTGTCACTAACCCGTCGTTTGAGTCTACTGCTGCGTCTGCCTTGGTCGCTGAGCTTGTTGACTTTGCTGCTGCCTGTCGTCTAGACTACGCCGCCAGTCTTGTTGCTGAGTCTGAGTCTGTCTGTCCTCCGTCCGTCGGGGGTGAGTGTGCTCTTCGCACGGACGTCCTTGAGGACAGGCAGGAGGAGTTCCAGTGTCTTGCTGCTGCTTTACCTCATCTTGTGTCCTCGCTGCTTGCCCCAGAGGGAGACCCGGATGCACCAGACATCCCGACTCCGCGCTCTTACGCAGAGGCGATAGAGGGTCCCTACTCCTCTCAGTGGCAGGCAGCCATGGACGCAGAGATGGCTTCCTGGAAGTCCATAGGCACCTACGTTGACGAGGTTCCCCCACCTGGGGCGAACATCGTCAGTGGCATGTGGATTTTCAGGGTGAAGCGGCCGCCGGGTTCTCCGCCTGTCTTCAAGGCGCGTTACGTGGCTCGAGGCTTCAGTCAGCGAGAGGGAGTTGACTTCTTCCAGACCTTCTCCCCCACCCCGAAGATGACCACTCTTCGGGTGCTGCTGCATGTTGCTGCTCACCGTGACTACGAGCTTCACTCTCTTAACTTCAGCACAGCTTTCTTGCAGGGCAGCCTGCACGAGGAGATCTGGCTGCGCCGCCCCCCGGGCTTCACTGGGTCGTTCCCTCCTGGCACCCAGTGGAGCCTCCGGCGGCCGGTCTACGGTCTCCGCCAGGCGCCACGTGAGTGGCACGACACACTGAGGACTACGCTTGCGGCTCTTGGGTTCGCGCCTTCTACTGCTGACCCGTCGCTGTTTCTGCGCACCGACACTTCACTGCCACCGTTCTACATCCTCATGTACGTCGACGACTTGGTTTTTGCCACTGCTGACACTGAGGCTCTCGCCCACGTGAAGTCGGAGCTGCAGAAGAGACACACGTGCACAGACTTGGGTGAGCTGCGCAGCTACCTTGGCTTGCAGATCACCCGGGACAGAGCACGCCGCACCATCACCTTGACTCAGTCACACATGGTGCAGCAGGTCCTTCAGCGCTTCGGCTTCACCTGGTCTTCAGCACAGGCCACTCCTCTGGCTACAGGTCACACGCTCTCAGCTCCACCTTTGGACGAGTCCGTAGAGCCGAGTGGTCCTTACCCAGAGCTAGTCGGCTGCCTCATGTACCTGATGACTTGCACTCGACCTGACCTCGCGTACCCTCTTGGTCTTCTGGCTCGCTACGTGGCTCCTGGTCGGCACTGACCTGAGCACATGGCTGCTGCTAAGAGGGTACTGCGCTACTTGTGCAGCACATCAGGCATGGGGCTAGTGCTTGGAGGGACGAGCCCAGTTGTCCTCACTGGACACTCAGACGCTTCTTGGGTTGACGACCTGGCTACTCAGCGGTCGTCACAGCGTTCTACACGCTCGTCTTCAGTTCTCAGCTCCAGTTGTGAGGCTGGGATCTACGCCACAGCCATGGCTGCACAGGAGTTACGCTGGCTCACCTACCTGCTGACTGGCTTGGGAGAGCAGCCTCGTTCTCCTCCAGTGCTGTACGTCGACAACAAGGCCGCCATTGCCTTGTGTGAGGAGCACAGACTGGAGCACAGAACGAAGCACATTGCTCTGCGTTACTTCCTGGCTCGAGAGTTGCAGCAGCGAGGCCAGCTTCGTCTTCGTCACGTGGCCACTCGGGCCAACACTGCTGATATATTCACCAAGGCACTTCCGTCTGGTGATCATCAGCGCTTTTGTACCCTGTTAGGCCTTGTGCCTACGTTTCCACACTTGCTGTAGTCTCTGCTTGTACTGTGATCTATATATATACATGCATGCCTGCTCTTGCTAGGTAGTCATCACTGTACTGTTATTGTTGCATATATATCTCTGCATGTGGACTGGCCTTGTGGCCCTTTGCTTGTGCTCAGAATGTGTGGTGACGTTGAGATCCACCCTGAGCTTGCTTTGCTTCTCTTGACTGGTCGTTTGACCCCTTGTTCTCCCCCACTTTGCCTATGGGGGTGTGTCAAACATATATGTTGCATATTGTCTAGGCTGTAGTGGGGTAGCCCATATGGGGTACAGCCCTATTAGGGTTTACTACTTGTACTCCTGCATGCTGCTAGTTCATTCATTCCTGCTGCTAGATTCTGACAGAAACTGACGGATCGTGTCTGAAACGGCTCACTACCTTGGATAACACGAGAAACAAGCAAGGAGGCAAGCTGAGACCCGTTTGTTTGTACAGCAAACCTAATTAATCCCTTGTGAATGGGTACACTGAAGAGGGGGGCGCTGTTGTAATGTGTGGGGGAGTAGGGTCATGGTGGGTGCTGTAAGTGCCTGGATCAGCCATTCCCGGCCCAAGCCCAAGAAACGGTATGGGAAAGGGACCACCAACCGAGAGAGGGACAGGGAAAGGGGCGGTTACAAGCATGGGCGTGGGAGTGAAATGGGAAGTGTGTTTCACGGCTGCAGCCATGCTGCAATGCTGCTGGAACTGAGGGGGTTCAACAGGTGGCTGATCCGTTTGCTGCTGCTGTTGCTGCTGCTGTTGCTGCTGCTGTTGCTGCTGCTGTTGCTGTTGCTGATGCTGTTGCTGCTGCTGTTGCTGCTGCTGTTGCTGATGCTGTTGCTGATGCTGTTGCTGCTGCTGTTGCTGCTGCTGTTGCTGTTGCTGATGCTGTTGCTGATGCTGTTGCTGCTGCTGTTGCTGCTGCTGGTGCAGTTGCTGTTGCGGTTGCTGCTGCTGTTGCTGCTGCTGCTTCTGCTGCTGCTGCTGTTGCTGCTGGTGTTGCAGTTGCGGTTGCGATGGTGGCAAAAATGTATGGGGTTGCTGTTGTGGTGCCTGCTCATGCACAAACGGAGGGGTTGGCTGAAGAAATAAAAGCTGTTGTGGCACCTGCTGCTGCTGCTGCAACTGCTGCTGGTGTTGCTGCTGCAACTGCTGCTGGTATTGCTGCTGCAACTGCTGCTGCGTTTCAACAGCACTTGGTGCTTCTTTGCCCGCACTGTAAGGCTGAATGCTCCCCACAGGGAACACGCCAGGTACAGGAACAGGCCGGAATGCTGTCACAGCCACAGGGGCACCACCCAATGTTGCTGAACTGGAACTGCCGTTCATAAAGGCACTCATGCTTCCTTCACCTAACGCCTGGTTCACTCCCTGCTGCTGCTGCTGCTGCTGCTGCTGCTGGTGCTGCTGCTGCTGCTGCTGCTGTTGAGGGGGGTTGAGTTGAGTGCCAGGACCGCCACCCCACGGCAGAAACCCTTCTCTACCGCCTGACAGCCGTGGTCCCAACCCAGGGCTGCCCAGCAATGAACTGCCAGTATGTGATCGAGGCGCCAGCACACTGAACGCGCCCTGTGGCGGGCCTGGTCTTAAAGCCCCTCCCGCCTCTGCTGCTATTGGCACCGTTGCTGCTGCTTCTGCTGCTGCTGTTGCTGCTGCTGCTGGTGCTGGTGCTGTGGCTGGAACAGCAGGTGGAGCAGGAAGAGTAGCAGCAGACGGACCCGACACAGACACGCCTGTTGCTGCTGCTGAAACTCCATGCTGCGACGATGCCGTTCCAGCTACTACTGCTGCTGCTGGTGCTGCTGCTGGTACCAGTGCTCCTCCTGCTTCAGTCCCTCCCGCTGTTCCCCCAGAATGCCTGGTTGAACCCTGGCTGGAAACAGGTTCCGTCCCACCAGCAGCTCCTGCTGCTGCTCCTGATACTGGCCCAGCTAACAGGCCACCTGCTGCTGAAAAATTAGTATCGGACGGTGGGTGAAAAGAGGTGGGTGGAAGGGCATACGGGGCTGGGAGAGTTGGGAAGAAGGGAGAAGCGGGGAACCAAGGGGGCGGAAGAGGCGTAGGGGTGGGGAGAGATGGAGCTGCAGAGACTGAGGCAGGTGGAGCAGAGAGAGAGGTTGATGATGCGAGCGGGAGGGAGGAAGCGAGAGGGAGAGAGTAAGTGGGTTGGGTTTGAGAGGTGGTCGTGGACAGGCCTAAAGGTAGCAACCCACCGCTACCAGCACTGCCACCAACAGCAGCGCCAATCGCACCACCAGCACTAGCAGGAGCAGCAGCAGCAGCACTAGGAGCAGCAGAGGAAGGCACAAGCGCAGGACCTACAGACCCAGAGGCTCCCTGAGGTGCGTTAGTGGCCACTGGACGGATAGCAGGAGATGAGAGCCATGCAGGAGCAGTGGGAGCAGCACCCCCTA
>CANIUD010000018.1:690000-810000 GCA_947470075.1 Closterium sp. Yama58-4 | reverse complement strand
GCCAACCCTCCTCCTGCTTCCTCTGCTGCTCCCTCTGCCGCTCCCTCAGCCGCTCCCCCTGCCGCTCCCGCTGCTGCTTCCCCTACCGCTCCCTCTGCTGCTCCCTCTGCTACGCCCTCTGCTGGCCCGCCTGCATGTGCCCTTGCTCCTGTAATCCCCTCGGCACTTGTAACCCCCTCCTCCGCCCTTAGGTCTCGTGGTGCTGCCTCTGCGCCCATCGCCACACCATCCCCCCTTCGACCTTCGCTCGCAGGCGAGTTTTGAGGCGACTCAACAGTCGCCGCTATGTTGCCTCGTGGTGCTGCCTCTGCGCCCATCAACGCGCCATCCTCACCTCCATCCTCGCTCGCAGGCAACCTGGCAGTCGCATACAGAAGCGCCTGAGCACCAGCAGCAGCAGTAGTGGCACAAGCGGCAGAAGCGGCAGCAGTGGTAGCAGCAGCAGGAGTGGTAGCAGCGGCAGGAGTGGTAGCAGCGGCAGGCGTGGTAGCAGCGGCAGGAGTGGTAGCAGCGGCAGGAGTGGTAGCAGCGGCAGGAGTGGTAGCAGCGGCAGGAGTGGTAACAGCGGCAGAAGTGGTAGCAGCGGCAGGAGTCGTAACAGTGGTAGCAGCACCTTCCATGTCGCATTCTGCACCTTGTCTCTCTCTCTCACACCCCTCCTCTTTCTCTCCTCCCTTGTCGCGCCCTTCCCTTTCACCTCCTTCTTCAGCCCCTGCCATTGTTCTCTCTGCTTCAGCTCCTTCCCCTCTCTTCTCCTCTGCATCTCTCTCCACCGCTGCATCTCTCTCCTCCAATCCTCCACCGCCCACAGCTCTTGAATCATCCACTTCCATCCCATCCACCTCATCCTTCCCCACATCCCCCTCCCTTCCCCGCTCTCCCTTCCCTGCCCCTTGCTCTCCCCCCCTTGCCCCCTGCTCTCCATCCCCCCTCCCGCTCTCCTCCTCCCGCTCCCCCACCTCTCCCCCCTTCGCCTCCCGGCCAACCAGCTCCGTCCCTTCTCTCCCCGCCGCACCTGCCCCACCCACCACCAGTCCCGCCCACCCCTCCCGCTCCCCCCCAACCCCACTCCTCTCCCCCTCCCCCGCGGCCGCTGTGTCTCTCAGCCGCTTGCTCTCTCGCCCATCGCCCTCCATCCCATGGTGAGCCTGCGATTGCGCCTCTCCCCACAGGCCTCCTGGCAACGCCCTCGCTCTCTTGCCAGCTGCACCCCTCTCCCCTCCCCTCTCCCTCTCCGTTTCCGTCTCCTTCGCTCTCTCACGCCTGCTCTCCCTCCCGCTCTCTCCTTCCCTCTCTCTTTCCCTCTCCCTTTCCCTCTCCCTCTCCCGTCCTCGTTCCCTCTCTCGCTCGTGCTCGTCCTCCGCTTGTCCTGCGCCTGTGTCCGTCGCCACTACCACAGCCGCCACTGAACTCGCCTCCGCACATGCGCTGGCCGCCGAAGCTTCTGCACTCGCTGCCACCGCCGCCACAGACACAGCTGCTGCTGGAGCTACCGCTGTCTCTTCCGCAACACCACCTCCATCACCAGCGGCAGCAGCGGCAGGAGCAGCGGCAGCAGCGGCAGGAGCAGCGGCAGCAGCGGCAGGAGCAGCGGCAGCAGCGGCAGGAGAGGCGGCAGCAGCGGCAGGAGAGGCGGCAGGAAGTGAGCCAGACGCAGCCTCGTCAGCCTCCCTATCGTTACCCCCGCCTCTCCTCTCTGCATCCCGCCCGTCCCCTTGCCCTCCCCACGCCCCTTCTACCACTGTCTCCATTTCGTGACTATCTCTTGAGGCACCTCCCCCGCCAGGGTACTCACTCCCCCACTCCCCCTCGTCCGCCGTACTACCTTCCGCCAACCTGCTTCCGCCGCAGCCCCGCACAAGCGCCCCTCGCCCTTCCTCCCTTCCCACCGCTTCTTCTTCCCGCCCGTCGCAAACAGCCCCTTCATCCTCCTTATCCTCTCGCTCTAGATTACGCTCCTCCTCCTGCCCTTCATCCTTCATCCCATCCCCCCTCCCCGCACACAGTGCTAACCCGGCGACCCCAAAACCCCCGCGTTCCACTGCGCCTCGCGCTTCCCTCCTGTCTTTAAACCCGCTGCTTTCTGCAAATACGTCAGCACTCCCCGCCCGCGAACCGTCACCGCTCCGCGCAACCGCCAATCCCCCCCCCCCATCCGCAGCCTCCCGCGCGCCTCCCCCCATCGTCCGCGCGCAGGGGGGGCGTGGGGGCGGGCGCGCGCTTCCGCAGCACCGGAAATAGCGCCTCGAAAGACGCCGCTCTAGCGAACGCGCGCAGGCGAATTCGACGTGGCGGGACTGGGGGCTACTGCTTCGGCCAACGTCGCCTATCGTCTGTCGCCTGTCGTCGCAAGCCACCCGAGTCCCTCCCCAGGCTAGCGTCGCAACCGAGCCGTTGCCGAACCGTGCGGCGGTCGGCGAGAAAGTAAGCCCGAAACCAGACACCAATCAATCCCAGGTTCGATTGAACCAAACTCAAGCTGCAAGCGCGCGGGCGCACTGCATGGCGCGTAAGAGGCGGCGGCGGCGGCGGCGGTGACAGCGGCGGCGTTGCTTATTGCGAGATGAGGACGACACACGATCAGTATTGGCGATAGGCGATGGCACAGGCGTGGCGATGGCGATAGCGATGGCGATGGCGATGGCGATAGCGATGGCGATGGCGATGGCGACTGCTATAGCTTCTACAGGGCGACGCTCCAGGGCGACTACTACTACTACGGCCGCATGTCACGCTGTGGGCCTCCCGAAGGAGGGGCAAGACGACATGGAGAGACGGTGGCAGTGGTTGTCACGAAGCGAGAACGTGGGGACGGCGGCATGGGAGGGTGGATGGGAACAGAAGGGTAGACGGAGAACGGGGAAAGGGGGCAGCGGGTGCGAAGGCGTTGGGGGTGTGGTGTGAGGTGTTACATATGTCGAGGCAGCGTAAAAAGCGGGAGGCGGAAACGATGTGTGAAGAGATGCCGGAAAAGATAGCTCTGCGCCTTGCGATCTCGCTCGAACCGCGAGCCCGAAGCAACAAGAAAAGCGAGCCCTGTGTTCCCTAACAGAAGCATAGTTGCGTTGCGACGATCATGCAAGAAAATATCGATCTGCGAACGTCGCGCGGCTGTCGCTCTCACCCGTGCGAAGAAGAGCGGGAATGAAACGCGGCTAGATATTTAGCAGGCGTGCGCGCAGGAGCAGTGTCTGAAAACGACCCGAAGTGCAATAATCGGGAAGAGCGGTGCTAAGGCTTGTCAAGACGGGAAGCGAGGTCGTAAAACATGGGCAACGAGTGACATATAACGTGGAAATCAAAACGGTTGAATGCGGTGTAGCGAAGAAAGCACAAGCACAACGGCTGTTGTGCGCGCCGAGAACATCAACGGATTTGCGCGAGGTCAAAAAAGCTCCCCGAAGGGTGGCTTCTCCTGGTCTAGTTGCTCCCTGCCTTGCTTGCTCCCTCCCATCGAATCGACCCCTTGCACGCACGCACGCCCAACTCAAATTCCCTCGCCTCTTGTTGCGTTGCCAGAGCCTGATGTTTGCCTGCCAGCCGACCACAACTGAAGCCCAAACCCCGCGCTGATTCACCCCCGCAACCCCAGCCCCCCCCCTTCTTCCCCTTGCCAAGCCAACCCCTCCCCGCTGATGATTTTGATGGGGGGCAAAGATCATATTGGGGCCGGAAAATAGCAGATGGGTGTCCATATTAGGGCCGGGTAGTCGAACCTAGACATTTAGAGTAAATTACTGGAATTCCCATAATCGTGAAATTGTTTTTACTTGTCAGAGGTTCTTACGCGTCGTGACGGATTGAAAGGAAACTTTACGCCGATAGCGCCACCAAGCACTAGACGACGCTACCGGGCACTGTTAGGGAATAAAAAAACTAAAACCCTTAGCGAACCCGGACGGTTTTTCGGGAGGGATCAACCCTAAACACGGGAACCCGCAAGGAGTTTAGGGTTGATGCCTCCCCGAGCCGCATCCGTTTCCGAGTGGGTTTTATTTTTTTTGTCACGTTGAGTGATGTGTCTCTTAAAAATATACACGAAGAAACATACTTCCAGAGGAATTCGACGCGAGCTTCGTATGAGAAAAATATTGAATGAAAAACGTCAAGATTTTAGGACGCGTCACAAGTAGAACATCGATCCTGCCTAGATTCTGTGTTTAGGTGGTTACACACTTTCGTTAATTTTCGTTAACGTACAGTTTTCCCTTCTAAGTCAGGCGATCGATGTGCCCCTGTCACACATCGATCGTGCAATTTCGTCCACATCGGGCAATTTTGCCCCATGTTTTTACGATCGTGTCACTTGAAACTTCAAAGCAGTCGTGACACACCGATATGGCGATCGGTTTGACAGGTTCGGTGAACTTCCTGATCCTTCCTCGATATTTTACTTGTGACGCTTCCTTAGTAATTTCCTCAGAATCTCGGTTCGGGTAATCGGCCCAGCCACATGGGCAGCTACGGGGATGTATCGAACGGTCAGGATTTACCCGGCCCTAATTTGGACACCTCCCTGCTATTTTCCGGCCCCAATATGATCTTTGCCCTTTGATGGGTCCCCTAGCATCTTTTGCTGGTGATTTTGTGTCCCCTAGCCTCTTTGTCACACCGCGTCCCCCTCGCCTTCCTCTGGCGGGAGCTTGATAGCGCGGAAGCGGTTGCTGATGGGCGGAGTGCCTCCCAGAACAGAATTTGGGCAACTGGCCCGTGAGAAAAACAAACACATTTGTTGTCAATTGCGGTGTAGCCATAGTCCCCTGTGAAATCCGAATCTGAACTCTTATTTTCTCTAAAAATTTGCCCTTCGTTCTAAGCGAACAAATTGATTTGGTTTTTCTTGGGAAGACAAATTGCCCGTCTGAGCAAGAGCGCCTATCCGACGGCTCAGATCAGCAGATACTCCTCTACGAGGAACCCCCCTAGGAGCCCTGTTTCGGCGGCCAGACCTCTGAGGGGAAAGGGGGAGAGGCCGGCCTACTGCAAAAACCTATCTGGTGCGCGCGTGTGTGTCCCATCCCATGTGAAGAGAAGGCGGGTGAGCAAACCGCACGCAAGAGCTCCAGCCAACAGCGACGCTTCATGTTTAGCCAACCTGGCAGAATTCGTGGCTTTCATTGGATAAAGCAACCAGATTGAGTGGCTGCATGTCGGTGACTGGAATTGCGCTCCTTCGACCGACTTCTCTCATGCAGGGTTGATGCGGTGTGGATTGGGGTTACACAAGATGCCCAACCCCTGCACGCGAAATTGCCTCGCACGTTCCAGAAACCTTGCACACGAAGGTTTTTTCCCGGGCAGTTGCACCCACGTTACAAGCACGTCAACCAATACGAACCACAGAAACAGAAGAGACCGAAGTCAAACAGTCAACGGTGAGTTACAAAATTTTGCTATAAGCCCTTTTTGCCCGACGCGAATTGACGAAACCTCCACGAAATGCATGAATCACTTAAGCGCCCCCTTCACAAGGCAACCTTGGGTTAGTCAAACGGACATCGTGTGTACAGCAAAAATCGACGGCGTTCCTTCAAAGCCTATATTTGTTGGATGAATCTGCCATCGATTTTGACACTTGGCGGATCAGCTGACAAATGTAGCTGACATGGCTGTATCCAGGCATCAAGCGAAAACTGACAAAATGGGTGTCGGTCGCGCGGACACCTAAGAAATGCGTTTGAAGCACCACAAAACCTGAAAAACTACATTACATTACAAAGTGGTAATTGGTCTCTCTATAGCATATACACAATGCAAACATTGAAAATCGGCACACAAAAACATAAAATAGTCACTAGACTTGGAGTGGCGTGGCAGGGAGAGCAAGGAGCGCGATAGACAGCTGGGATGACGCTGAAGCAGAGGGGTGGTAGGGAGGAGCGACATGGGGAACGCGAGAGGAGGGGGATGCGGGGGGGAGGAAGGGCCAATAAGGGAGGAGTGAAGGAGAAGGAAAGTGGGATGAGGGCAGTGGGGACGGGGAGAGGGGATTGGAGTGCAGACATGGCTGAGTAGCGAGGGTGTGGCGCGTAAGGCCAAGGAGGGGCAGCAGACAGAGGGGGCAAGGCAAGGTGCAGATGCACACAAAAGCAGCAGCAAAGGCAGTCACCTCGCCCGCCCATTGCTCTCTGGTCTGCTCTCTGGTCCGCCAGCTCAACACATGCCTCTACAGGCCACTCACTTACACCCTTCTCCCTTACGCTCTCTTCTTCCCCCGCATCCTCACACTCCCCCCCTCCTCCCCCCGCTCTCCTCCCTGTTGTCCACGCCCAGCGCCGCCAGCTCGTCCATCAACCGCCATCTCGTCTATCAACCGCCAGCTCGTCCATCAACCGCCAGCTCGTCCATCAACCGCCAGCTCGTCCATCAACCGCCAGCTCGTCCATCAACCGCCAGCTCGCCCATCAACCGCCAGCTCGCCCATCAACCGCCAGCTCGCCCATCAACCGCCAGCTCGCCCATCAACCGCCAGCTCGCCCATCAACCGCCAGCTCGCCCATCAACCGCCAGCTCGCCCATCAACCGCCAGCTCGCCCATCAACCGCCAGCTCGCCCATCAACCGCCAGCTCGCCCATCAACCGCCAGCTCGCCCATCAACCGCCAGCTCGTCCATCAACCGCCGCGGTGCCGCTACCACCTCAGCAGCCGCCCGTGCCCTCTCGCTCCCCCCACCCCCACCCCTCCCTCGCTCGGGCAAGTTGCCGCGGGACAAGGAGCGGGACGGGAAGAGGAGGCCATAGAAATGGCGCTGAGAACGCCGCAGCCCTCGGTGTCGCCGCGCCTAAGGTGGCGGCGCTGGAGCCTGGAGCAGCTGCCACTGAGACAGAGGCGGGGCGTGGCGGTGGGGAGGGACGTGGCAGCGGGTGAGATGTGGAGGAGAGGTGGGTGGGGGAGGGGTCTCCTCATCACCACTCTCTGCGGTATGCCGCTATTGCTGCCACTTCTTGACAATGTAACGCGCTGTGCAGCGTGCGAAGGCGGTGAGTGTGGTGGCTGGCTGCACAAGGAAAAGGCATGGCACACTCGAGGGAGCGAAGACGGCGGAGGGAGGGGAGAATGGCGTGGGCCAGGGGCGCGGAAGGCCCTATCGGCATGGCAGAGGCCCTGTGGCTGGCGAGTATGAAGCAGGGGAAAACGGAGGAGCGCAGAGTGGAGAGGGGGGGGTGGATGGATGGGGAGGGGGACAGGGGCCCAGGCTCCCGCCCCGTGCCGCCTTCCTCTCCACCGGCCACTCCCGCCAACACACCCTGGCACCACTCACGCTCCCCCTTACCCTGCCTCTGCTGCGACCACTGCGGCAGCATGTGCTTCACACCAGGCTGCGACCACCGCGGCAGCATGTGCTTCACACCAGGCTGCGACCACCCTGCAGCTGCATTGGTCCCGACAGCGCGCCCCCTGGCGCGCCACTCACACAGCGGAGCCATTGAGAGCCCCTCCCTCTCCCCCCCACGGCACTGCAGCGGGGGGCATGGCGGCGCTCTACACACTTCCGCCCTGGCCCCCCACCACCCTGCCATTGCCTTCCCTTGCTCCACCTGCGCCCTTCACATCTGCTCCGCGGAAGCAATCTCCCCCGTTGAACCTGCTCCAGCTTCCAAATGCGTCTCTCCCCATTTCTTTTGCCTATCCCTGGTTTTGCCGAATCTTCTGCCCCTGTGGGGTTGGCTGCTGTGAGCGAGCCCGTACAATGGCGGCAGGCAGAAAAGTACCACTGCGAGCTCCTCCCCGCCTTCCCCGCTCCTCGCCAATGAGACACGTGCAGCGCCAACAGTAGCAGCACCAACAGCAGCAGCGCCAACAGCAGCAGCGCCAACAGCAGCAGCGCCAACAGCAGCAGCGCCAACAGCAGCAGCGCCAACAGCAGCAGCGCCACCACTTCCATCACCATCACTGGCACCACTAGCAACACCACCAAGATTAACACCAGCACCACTGGCCACACCAGCAACACTACCACCAACATCATCGCCAGCTGCTGCCGTGGTGCAAGAGCGCGACGGGAATGGTCGCCGTTGTAGGCATTGAGACAAGACCTGCCACCGCCGTTAACCCTTCACACCCACCGCTGCCATTGCGGAGGCCTGCTCCCGCCTGTCCCCCTTCATAGACTGCCCCCCCGTTGCTCACTTGCACACTTACTCTCGCCTCATCGGGCTGATCGCGCACGGAGGCGGTGATGAGGAGTGCGCATTGCGCAGGCAGCAGCGCGCAGGCAGCAGCGCGCAGATCAGCGCAGCTGGGGGGGAGGGCTCGAGGACTGTGCGGGGGCGACTCTGCTACCTGTGAATCCTCGCGGCGGATTCAGTTGAAGATTCAGCAGAGGAGTCTATAGCAGGCAGGTAGGTGCTTGCGGTTGTGAATCCACGGCGCGCGGCATTGAATTGGCGCGACGTGGTGCACTTGCCGAGCAGACGCTGGAGCTGGTGTGGGTATGATAAACTGCCAGCTCCACGTGAGGCGGCCAGCACCTGCTGTGGGGGCCCAGGAGGAGGAGCAGGCGGAAAAGGGGAGCGCATGGTGACGGGGGAGAAGGCATCAGAATGTGACGGTTGGCACGTGGAGTAGCCACATGATACGAATCTAAGAGCAGAAAGAGGGTTGTCCTGGAAAGACTCACCTTGACCTGCCGCGTGACGCACCTCGGCTCACATCACAGCACGCGCAGCTGCAAGGTGATGCCGCACCTTGAACCACACGCCTCCACACCAACGCGGCAAGGCGAGGCTTAGCAAACACGCCAGGTCAAGTGGCCTCCGCGCGATTGCGCGACTGCACCCTGCTGCTGAGGGAAATAATGCTGCGAGAGAGAGAGAGCTGCGCGTGCTGGTGCAAGCGCGTGTGATCTACCGGAGTTGCGCACGTGTAGACGCCTGCCATTGCAAACAAGCCATGCGACGAGGTGGGTGGGCGATGCAGAGTTGAACGACGGTTACTGAAACCACGAAACTTAAGGTTGCGGGTGGCCCGCCTTTGTCACAGCTGACCGAAATTACCGCAACCACTGCTACTGACTTAACTGCACAGGGCAAGTGCTGTTGGTGTGGGAAGCGGAAGATTTGGGAAGGCGGGTGGGAGGAGAGGAGCGGGAGGGGGGGGGGGGTGGTTACGAGGTAGACGATCGATTGTCTGGTCAGCAACAACCGCCAGAAGCGCCACTGGATGTGGAGGCCTTGAAAATAAGCAAATGGGGGAAACAATGGAACTCAGCAGCAACAATGGATTGGATCTCGAGAGGTAGCTTCGGATTCGTCCACCATGCTGGTGGGGCATGGCCATGGCGGCGTCACGTCCTATACACTCGTCTCACCTGCTCGTTTGGCTTGGCACCACCACTGCCCTGCAGGAGTTAGCTGAGAGGCCGTTCGTGGGCGCTCGCTCGCATTCATTCCAATTTCCAGCTGCTGCCATGGCGCAGAGCGGCAGCGGTGCACTCGCCATGACCAATGTGGCGATGAGAGCGATTCGCGCTGACACACGAGCAGTACGAGGAAGGTTTGATTGATTGAATTCGCCATCACGCTCCTCGCCAAATCGATACGTGAACATCACAAAACGAGGGCCTTTACAACCTTGGTGGTTACGTCCTTACTTTCAAATATTTCGGCGACAATTCTCAGTTTGTCGGTCGCGGTGGCAGCGAGGCAATGCAGCTTCAGCCCCCCATTCGTGAATAGTTTAGGCGACACACTACGCAGGTGCGACTCGGATAGCAGATCATACCACAGGACCAAGAATGCTTTCGGTCATGATGCGCTGATGGAAGCCGAGGGATGGATGGATGGATGGATGGATGGATGGGAGGCGCTGCAGCGCGTGGTTCTGTCTTACTGCCCCAGTGTGTGTCGCAGCGATCAGCTGGGCTCAAGGCTAGTGAAGGCACGTGCTGTTGATGTTGGAAGAAGAAATGGGTGGGGAGAAAGTGGGGGAGAGGGCGAAGAAGGGAGGGGAGTATTGCCGAGTGAGGAACGGGGAGTAGAAGATATAATTCGGTAAGGCAGTGTTGTTGACGTTCGTTTCTGCATCAGCAAACTGGGCCTAGATCAGCCAACGCCCCTCCACGGATTGTGCTGCCTCACTGCTCGCCCACGTGCACTCACTTGGCGCATAAATGTCGTCTCGTGGCTCGGTCATGCTGTGTGTTGCAGCGGTAAGTCGGGCACCACAACTAGTCCATGGAAGGTGCTGCTGGTGCGGGAAGGGAAGGCGATTTGCGAGGAGAGGAGGGGGAATGTGGATGAAAGCTGGTGGTACTTACAGAAACAGGGTGGGGGGGGGGGGGGGGGGGGGGTTTGTGGGATGGGGTTGAGGGTGGGGTGTGGAATGTGAATGACAGCTGGTGGTGGATACTAGAAAGTAGCACTGAACTTTTTGTTTCGGCAGCAGATCGGGACCAGCAACGCCACTTTGGCCCTGGATAGGACGGCAAAAGGGAGGGATGGAGAAAGGCGACTAAAACTCACTTCCCTACGGGGCCGCGGCGGAGCCATTCATTCAACTCGGATTCGCCCAGTTCCGCAATTCGCGCTTCGATAGCCGCGCCTCTCGTTGAAATTTCCGCGTTCTTCGAGCTTCTTCCTTATGGCGGTTTAAGCCCTCGGGCGGGAAACGGAACAAACGGCGTAAGTGACGCGACGCGTTGCAGCAAGATCACGCGCACGAGAGCACAAAGAATGCTAAACCCAGGCGCGGAGCACGGAGGATGGGAAACCTGGCAATGCGAGGTTACATGCTCCGCTCTAGGCGATGACGCGCTCCGACTGCTGCAACGGCGCAGCGGTGCGTGAGGCATCTTGTAGTGCTGCGAGACAGCGATTGAGTTGCGGGCGCACGCGAAAACAAAGGCACGCCTTATTTCGACCGTTCCTGGACATCGCTTCGCCACCACGCCCTCGCCTTCGTCTATCCTTGCAATAACCACATCGCATGCAAGCTGACGGCGTAGGGGTCTCGCAAAGAGAGGATTATGGGTTCCAACGCGCGCAGCGACGTCGTTGAATCTAGCACGCCGGCAAATAGTGTCGTGTGGATCCAGGATATCTCACCGCACGTGACGGAACTACTGGCTGTCGAATATAGAGTAGCGCAGATCTAAGGGCGTGTCCCGAAAGTACATTTACATTTCAAAAGGAAAAAAGTAACCACAATTTTGCTTTTCGCCATTCGCCAGCTGACACGGAACCAGGCTGCACAAAAATAACTGACGCGATGCTCAACTTGGACTGCGTACTGTACAGACATCGAGAGAAGAAGTACCTGAAACAGAGAGAACAGGAAGCGAGGAGATCCAGGTTCAAAGCATCTCCCTTGGGCGAACTCGCCCTACTGTCGCAAATTCCTTTGCGACAGTCAATTTGGTCGAAAGGCTAGAGGGCCGAGAATCTGTTTGAGGGGGGTTTTTTCGCGGCAAGGAGGACCTGGTAACAGGCCGAGATTTGGCTGCACAAGTCACGGCACTGTAGAACCTCGAGGCTCTGTCAGCTTTTTGGAATTCGGACACTGTTCGCAGTGATGTGTACGTACCTGGAACGTGTGTGAACCGCGCAGGTGTACGTGTTGTTTTACGTAAAACCGGGTCCCGAAACTGCTTACAAACTTTTGGGACACGCCCTAATACCACTAAACTAGTACTAAAATATGTACACCTGGTTTAGAAGACGAAATCGGCGAGAAGGATTTGCGAGGGACAATGCGCTAAATTTCGTGCATCCAACAAGGCAACCTGCAAACAGCTTTGCCGGCGAAGTTGGGGAGTTCCTCATTTTTGTCATGAAATGTCGCGGCAGCGAGAGAATCTGGAACTTCGTTTCTGGTTACACGTGCTTGGCGAAATGAGCGCATCTTGAAAGAAGTTCGAGCATACTCTTTCATGGGTTGTGTCGTCTTGTTCATTTGTCCCCCAGATTCTTTCCCAAGCCAACGGAACCTTTCCCCCACTCATTCTTTTACAGATCTGGCGTAGAACAGCTATCTACAGAACAGCTCATCCTGCTACGTATAGCAGATCTGGCGGAAACTGGACATACGAGATCCACAAGCTAGGCGTCATCCACGGGTCTACAGACCAGACAGCAAGAATGGAGCATACGGGTCCACTCAAGGAACCGGGTGGAGGAACAGTGTGACGAGCACCTGCGTAACAAGCATCCGCGTTCTGAGCATCCAGGTCCATCGGCCAGCAGCAGCACGCGAAAATCATCAACGACAATCAACAGTCTACCTGACGAGATTCTAACTAGAATTCTCTTCCTCGCAGCAACCACCGACAACTCTCATGTCGACGCTGCCGCGAGTGATGCGGAGCCCAGTGTCGAGCCCGATGTCAGCCCGTGCCATGGCTTGGGAATGGTGTCGAAGCGATGGGCCTCGCTGCTGCCCGTCGTGCGCATCAGCGCTCCTGCCGACTCTCCACCTCGTCGGGAGGGCTATTACCGTCACGACGACTCGCCGCTTCCCGTCCCCACGCTCTCCGCGCCCGCGCTCTTCCGCATGCTATCCCGCGCGCCGAGCGTGACTTCCCTCACGCTGGGCGACGGCGCGGTTGATTTATACGACCACGACTTTCTTATCTCGCTGTTCGCCGCCTGTCCCAAGCTCACCTGCTTGAGCCTCGGCGATCCTCGTTTCACCGCCGCACCGCCGCCCTTCACCATCAGCCTCGCATCGCTTGGCTCCTTCTTCCGCGCCGCAGCGCCGCAGTTACAGGAGCTCGCGCTGCTGCTTCCTTACGAGCGCGAGAAGCTTCTTGATTCCATTTCGTCGCTGTCGTCGCTGCGCGTGCTTCGCCTCCGCTCCAACAAGATTCAACAGCTCCCGGACGGATTGTGCCATCTGCCCGCGCTCCAGGAACTACAGTTCAGCTGTTCGATGCTGTGGGATGTGCCCGAGGACTTCGGGCAGCTGAAAGCTTTGACGCACCTCTCCATCGTTGACAGCATGAACGGTGCGCACAGGCTGCCCGATTCTCTAAGCGACCTCTCGTCGCTCACCTCGCTCTGCATAGCATTCCCGTGCGGGCGACCCCCGAGAGGCGTAACCGCGCTGCAGCAGCTGCGGCGCGTGCAGCTGCGACGATATGACAGCCTCGATTGGCCAGACGGGTGCGAAGCGTGGACGAGGCTCGAGGAGCTTTCGCTGGAGCAATGCAGCGTGCGCTCTTTCCCGCCTGCGTGGCTGGGAACCCTAAAGCGCCTCACTGTTCGCTCCTGCGACAACTTCACGTCTCTCCCCTTAGACGACGTGGTTGGGGACTCACCGCTGCCGCTGCGTCACTTGACTCTTGAGGAGGTCCTGGCATTTGACTCCTTTCTGCTCCACCCTCTCAGTCGACTCACCTCCCTCCAACGACTCAAGGTCTCGGTGAAAGCCCTTTTTCGGCAAGCCATTACTGGGAAGGAGGAATTTCCAGTGGGCTTGTTGGCGTTGCCGTCGCTGTCGCGCGTGAGTGTGGACAGGGTGGCGTGGGTGGAGCAGGGCGACGTGCCCAAAGGGTCTCTGCTGGCCTATCTGCCTCTCGCCCTCGCTTCGGAAACCGCCGCCGCTGCCGATGCCTCGGCCGCCGCTGCTGCTGCAGCTGCCGCTCCTCCTGCTGCTGCTACTCTTGCTGCTGCTGCTGCTGGTGCTGCTGCTGCTGCTGCCGCTGCTGCTGCTGCTGCCGCTGCAGCCGCCACCACCGCCGCCACCGCCGCCGCTCAAGCCGGGTGCTCGCCTCTCGGCCCCTCGTTGCAGCACCTAGAATTGAGCTTAGGTGAAAAGGACCCACGAGGCAGCTACCTATCCGCCCACCTCTGGTCCCTCTGCTCGCTCACGCACCTCTCCATCACCGATCTCAAGCCTAGCAGTCTCGTGCTGGCCGCCTTTGGCCGCATCACCAACCTCCGCTCTCTCTCCCTCTCCGGCTGCTTCCTCCGCCTCCCAGGAATATCAAAGGTTATAACTAATAACTGTTTTACTGTTGCTGTTGCGGTTCGATACAGTGACGACTCGGGCAACTGCTCTGTAACGAGTCAGTTGTGTGTCCTTGCTGTCGCGCTGTACTTGTCAGGTCAAAGGTCGCTGACCTTTGACTTTCGCGTAACCTCCAGCAACTGCTCAACCTCCGAGGGTTGACTCGCCGGTGCTTCAATATACTTCGCTTCACTTGTGGCTTGGTGTTTCGACACGACAGAGGCGCTTAAATTAATTGTTTCCAACACTCCCCTTCGCTTCTGGAGTGTCGCTGCTGGTGACGTGGCCCTGTCCAGTCAGCATCATGCAGTACTCGAATTTCTGTTTTCCGAGCTTCTTGGTCAAGTAGTCAGCTGCCATCTCGGATGTGGGGCAGTACGACAGCTCGAGTATCCCCTTCTCGATTTCGTCCTTCTAGGGGCCACTAGACTCGAATGGCTCGTCAGGAAAGGGCCCAGTAAGTCTGTGGTCAATAGCAAGAGGTGTGCGCTGTACTGTGGAGTGCTGAAGCTCGAACCGCTGAAGGACCTGCTGCACCATGTGTGACTGTGAGAGTGTAATGGTGCGAGCAGCTCTGTCCCTGGTGATCTGCAGACCAAGGTAGTGGCACAGCTCACCAAGGTCAGTGCACGTGTGTCTCTTCTGCAGTTCGGACTTCACGTCTGCCAAGGCAACCCTGTCAGCAGTGGCGAAAACCAGGTCGTCGACGTAGACCAGAACAAAGAACGGTGTGGAGCCACGACGAACGAACAGCGACGGGTCGGCAGAAGACGGCTGGAACCCAAGGTCAGAGAGGGTAGAACGAAGGGTGTCGTGCCACTCACGAGGAGCCTGACGAAGACCGTAGACAGGTCGCCTCAGCCTCCACTGGGTCCCAGGAGGGAAAGTGCCAGTGAAGGCAGAGGGACGACGTAGCCAGACCTCCTCGTGTAGGCTACCCTGAAGGGAAGCAGCGAAGAGGTCGAGAGAGTGTAGCTCGTAGTCTCTCTGTGCTGCTACGTGCAGTAACACCCGAAGAGTGGTCATCTTCGGGGTAGGCGCGAAGGTCTGAAAGAAGTCAACTCCCTTGCGCTGACTGAAACCTCTAGCCACGTAGCGCGCCTTGAAGACCAGAGGAGATCCCGGTGGCCGCTTCACCCTGTAGATCCACATGCCATCGACTACGTTCGCGCCAGGGGGGGAACCTCGTCGATGTAGGTGCTCGTGGATCTGTAGGAAGCCATCTCTGCGTCCATGGCAGCTCTCCACTGAGAGGCCCAAGGCCCTGACACTGCCTCAGCGTAAGTGCAAGGAGTCGGTATGTCAAGGGCGTCAGGGTCTCCCTCAGGGGCAAGCAGCATGGCACAGAGATGAGGGGAAGCGGCTGCCAGGAACTCTAGCTCAAACTGCCTGTCCTCTAGGGCGTCACAGCCAAGGGCAGACTCACCCCCGACGGCCAGAGGACTGGTAGGAGGAGCAGCCACAAGACTGGTGGCGTAGTCAAGGCGGCGAGTAGAGGCAAACTCAGTGACTGCGGCAGTAAGAGCGGAGACAGAGGACAGAGAGGCACGAGGGTGGGTAACAAGAGAGGCGAGAACACGAGAGAAAACAGGACGGTACGTACGATAGTAGTCAGTGACAGGAGTAGAGAGGGAAGCAGTGAGGGCCGACTCAGGAGGAGACGGAAGCACAGACGGAGACGAACGAGGCGGACTACGACGGAACAGAGCAGTACGAAGGTCAGTGAAAGGAACAGGGGACGAGGGACGAGCACGAGGAGAGCAACGAGAGGGCCAAGGGTGCGACGACGAAATGCGGGGCGCCGCGGCGACGAAATGCGGGGCGCTGCGGCGACGAAACGCGGGCCGCCGCGGCGACGAAACGCGGGGCGCCGCGGCGACGAAATGCGGGGCGCCGCGGCGACGAAACATGGGGTGTCGTGGCGACGAAATGCGGGGCACCGCGGCGACGACGAGCGAGCGTTTAGGGCAGCGGGGGGAGGACGCGACGCAAAGGGCAGGGTGGAAGGGCACGTCGCGACGAGCAGCGGGGGAGGGCGTGATGGGACGGGAAGCAGGAGAGAGCGCGACGCGACGGGCAGGGGGGGAAGGCACTACGCTACGCGGAAAGCGGGTCGGCAAAGCGAGCGCTAACGAACGAGCGAGACGGGTACGACTAGTACGAGAGAGCGAGACAGGCTTGGGCGGAACGAACTGTTAACGGGAATGGAGTGTTGGCCCCGCCCTCGCTTGGGCAACGCCGACGACTTGGTCGGATGTACGGGTGAAGCAGCCGACCGTTCGCAGTGAAGGAGCTGCTCGACGGGCTTCGTCGAGTTGCAGGATGTCACTGTGGGGCATCCCGTCGAACTACAGCTCGACGGGGAGGCCTCGGGAGCTTCCCGTCAAACTGCAACTCGACCGGGAGGACTGGGGGGCGTCCCGTCGACCTGCAGCTCGACCGGGAGGTCGACGGAGCAGTTCTGGTCGACGGAAGGGGTCCGTCGACCAGGGGGTAGCTCGACGGGAGCTGTGGTCGACCAGAAGGGCCTGGTGGTCGACCGGAGGCACCTGGTGGTCGACCGGGAGCATCTGGTGGTGTCCAGGTCGACCGGGTAACCTGCTCGACGAGTTCGGCGGAGGCACGCGAACGTCGTCGAGATCGCGATGACGAAGGCGACTTCGGAATGGTATCCCGAAGTCGATGTGGCTCGTCAGGCGCAGACAACAGCCGACGGATGCCCAACGAGGCAAGTCGGGCCAATCGTCTGCGCGCACCTGTGAGCATGCGCATTGCTGTCTTCTACGGGGTAATGCTGGACAGCCGCTTTGTTGCAGCGTTGGCACGCCGTCGACCTGCAGTGTTGGCAGGGCGCCTTTCTGCAGTGCTGGTGCGGCTCCTCTACGCAACGCTGGCACGCGGTCGACCATGCAGTGCTGGCGGTCGACCATTCTAGCTCCAGAGTTGCTAGGTGCCTGATGTAGTCATTGTTGTCATTGCTTGTTCAATCATTCTGTAATTCCAACTTTGCTAGTGGAAACTCTTGCCAATTTCTCTCGTGAATGTGCAAGCACTAAGGAACCAAGCAAAGCTGCGATCACTCCTAGTAGTTCGTGCCAACCCCCCGTAGTCTAGCTCACTACCGTTGTAGAGTGAATCTCCGCATGGTGCGGTGAGCGTGGACGGCCCCGCAAATTACCTTCAGATAGGAGCCGACTTTTGCACCTACTAAGTCGTTCGTAGGCCGGCAGCAGCGTTAGTCGTCATGGTCGACCCCGTTGTAGAAGCGGGTGTAGCGGACACCTTGGAGACACGCTTGGCTGATGGGAGGAGACGCCACGCGGATGGCGAGTACGGGACGATCCCCTTGACGATCGTCGAGTTGGGCATCCGGGCGCAGTGGGCGACGGAACACCCTTCCCGTCCTGCATCTCCTCGACCGGCACGAAACGAAGGTGGCGTCGACGTCGAGGTCGACGGAGGTGCTCGAGTCAGCGGCAACGAAGGCACGAGGTAGAGAGGGGTGATCAGGGTCGACTGTGGCGTCGATGGAATTCAGGCACGAGTGCAGCGATCGACGGCGGCTGCGGGCGGTTCGCATGTCGATGTGGATGGTCGCCGTCGCTCTCCTCTACGAAGTGGTGGAGGCTTCTCGGCGACGACGCATGTGACAGCGGGCGGGATTGCACCGGCGTATGGCTACTTCAAGTTCTCGCCGGACCGAATCACCGTCGCCCCGCTGCAAGGTCGACGGGACCTCATCACCTGGAGGGAGTCGATCGAACCTCAGCTGGAGGTCGCCGGGCTGAAAGGCTTCGCCGACAGCACAGTGCCGATTCCGCCCGAGGAGGATGTCGAGCTGCGCAGGGAATTTCATGCGGCCCACCTGCTCACCTTCATGGTCATCTCGAGGTGCTGCTCGCCGGTGGTGCAGCTAGCGCTCAGGAGTTGTCGAGAGTGGCTAGATGCTGGTCACCAGGCATGGCGCTTCATCTTGTCGACGTACCAGATGAGGGACGACCTGTACATCGGCCAGCTGGAGGAGAAGATGACTCACATTCGGATGGGCGAGCAGGAGTCGGCGACGGACTACTGCAACCGTGCTCGACGGATCCTGGCGGAGATGCGGATGGCAGGTGCCGAGTACTCGACGGCGTCTTACATCTCTCACGTCGTCAAGGGCCTGCCGCGTGGATACAACCTCATGAAGAGGATGATGATGGTGCCCGGCACGCGTGAGTCCCTCGACGAGGACTCCATCACCAGCTACATCCTCCAAGACGAGGCGATGCAGGAGGCCGAACAGCCCACGGAGCTCCTTCCGCAGGCAAACTACGCTGCACCGACGAAGCTGAATCAGCAGCAAGGGCAGCGCGGGAAGTCGGGCGGAGGTCGTAGCAGAGGTGGGCGGTCGACGAAGGACGTCGACGAGAAGAAGTCTACGCGGGGCAAGGGTCGTGGAGGTGGTGGTCGACGGCGGGAGTGCTGGATCTGTGGCGATCCCGACCATCTCTCCTTCGAATGCCCCGACCGCGATGACAGCGACGAGGACGACAGCAAGGGAGGCCGCGGTCGATCGGCCAGCCGTCGCCCACGTCGAGATGAGAAGCCGCGCAAGGAGAAGAAGGCGTCGAAGAAGGCGTCGTCGACGAAGGAAGTCGACAGCTCCAGCGGCAAGGACCGAGGCGACGGGGAGGCGTCGTGCTCGATGGTCGGCGTGGTGGAGCCGACAGTCTCGCTGGCGCCGGAGGCTGGCGAGGACTTCCAGGCGGTGGCGGCAGCTGTGCAAGCTGACCCGATGGCGGTGCTGCTCGACAGCGGGTGCTCCCACCACCTGATGGGGACGAAGGCGGCCTTCGTCGACATGGCGCCGAGCGACGAGGTGAAGCAAGTGCGCGGCTTCAATGGGGCGTTGCAGCCTGTCGAGGGTCGCGGAACCGTCGCTCTACAAGGGGAGGCCGGAAAGCGGGTCCTCATCCCCGACGTGCTCTACGTTCCGGGGGTACATGCGAATCTGCTGTCATCTGGCCAACTGAAGGAGAGCGGAGTGAAGTTCCGGGGCGACGGCGACGACTTGCTGCTCGTCGCCGCAACCGGGGAGGTGCTCGGTCGAGCACGCTACACCGGACGAATCCTCTGCACCGACCTTCGCCCTTGCTCGACGCCGTTGCCGTCGACCGAGGTGGTGGCTCTGCGGACAATCGTCTCGGCAACGAAGGCGACCCCTGACAGGATGCACGCGCGGCTTGCCCATGTCAGCGTCGACACGATCAAGAGCTCGGCGAAGCATGAAGTTGCTACTGGGCTCGACATCACGCCGTCGACCGGAGCAGACCCGCCGTGCGTTTCGTGCGTCGGAGGAAAGCTGGCGCGGCACACCTTCCCTGACAAGGGCTCGGACGCCGAGGAGGCACTGGCTGTCGTGCACATTGACTTGTGCGGGCCATTTCGGGTGGCTGCCAAGGATGGCAGCTTGTACTTCCTTCTGCTGAAGGATCGCTACACTCGCTTCGTGTGGACAATGCCGGTCGCTAAGAAGAGCGACGTGCTGCGGGAGTTCCAGAAGTGGCTGGTGCTGGTGGAACGGCAGACGAAGAAGTCGGTGCTGTCGCTCCGCTCTGACCGGGGAGGGGAGTTCCTCGGACGGGACTTCACCACCTTCGTCGACGGGAAGGGCATCGTCCACGATCTGACGTGCCCCTACACTCCGCAGCAGAACGGCATGGCGGAGCGGGAGATGCGCACGGTCGTCGAGTCCGTGCGGACGATGCTGCTGCACATGGGTGTGCCGCACCACTGGTGGCACCTCGCTCTTCGACAGGCCGTCTGGGTGCGCAACTGCTTGGAGCGGTCGACGACGCCGCCGGGGACGACTCCGTACCAGCTGCTAACCGGGACGAAGCCCGACCTCACGCTGGCGCGGGTGTGGGGCTGCATGGTGCAGTTCATGGTTCCTGAGCAGCAGCGCGGTGGGAAGTTGGCACCGAAGGCTCGCTGGGGGCTCCACTTGGGCGTGTCGCCGGCGAGCAAGGGCTGGGAGGTGCTCGACCTCACCGACAACAAGGTGGTCACGTCGGTCGAGGTGATCTTCTACGAGACGCTGTCGCTGGAGGTGTGGAAGACGCAGTCTGGGCTGGCGTCGGGGCGGACGCAGGCGCACTCGCCGACGGACACCTCGACGGCACTGGACCCCCTGCTCGCCGAAGTTGCCGAGCCTGCCGACGACGATGTTGTGGAGGTTCCTCCGCCTCCCCCTTTTCTTGCTCCTCCCTTCCCCTCCCCCGTCGCAGATCGGTCTGCCTCGACACCTGTGTCGGCCACCGGCGATGAGGGGAGCCGTGAGGCGTCGCCTGTGGCGCCGGCCAGTGGCATCGCCGGCGGTCGACAAGGCGCCAAGCTCGTCGACCAGGGCCGGAAGTCGACGACAGGGGAGCAGCGGACAGGGGAGCCGGTCGATCAGGATGCAGCATCGAGGGGGCCGTCGACAGGGGAGCAGCAGCCGGGGCGGTCGACAGGGGAGCTGTCGAAGTCAGCAGCAGACGAGCAGCCGGTCGAAGAGTCGAAGCAGCTGGTCGGCGACGAGGCCGTCGACGAGGAAGGGGAACTGTCAGCGGACGAAGAGTCCACCGACAGCGACGTGGTGGAGGTTCCGGTCGAGAAGCCTGCGCCAGAACTGCGACGGTCTGGTCGAGCTCGACGACCGCCAGCGAAGCTGAGCTACCACGCCCACGCCTGCCTGCCACCAGCTGCCTTCACCACGGTGTACGACGAGGTCGACGACGACCTGCTGTACGACGACGCCGAGGAGGATGAAGACCTGCCGGAGCTCGACCCCGACGTGCATGCCGACCCCGAACACCGCTGGGACATCGCCACGATGACGGTGAAGGAGGCGCTGGCGAGCTGGAAGGGCCCGGCGGTGAAGGCCGCCATGGAGGAGGAGATCCGCAGCCTCATCGGCATGGGCACTTGGGAGCTGGTCGAACGCCCACGTGGAGTGAACGTCATGAAGAACCGGTGGGTGCTGACGACCAAGTACCGCATCGACGACACCGTCGAGCGCGAGAAAGCGAGGCTGGTCGTGAAGGGCTTCACACAGGTGTACGGCGCCGACTACGACGAGACGTACTCGCCGGTGAGCAGCTACGTCACGCTGCGGATTTTCCTCAGCATCGTCGCCGTCCTCGACCTCAACCTGATGCAGCTCGACATGAAGAACGCTTTCCTGCAGAGCAAGCTCGACAGGGTGCTCTACATGTACCAGCCGGACTACTTCGACGATGGGACCGGCCGGGTGTGTAAGCTGCTGAAGAGCCTCTACGGGCTGAAGCAGTCGCCGCTGCTGTGGTACAGAGCTCTCGACGGAGTGCTGCTGGGGGCTGGCTGGAAGAAGAGCCAGGTCGACGAGGCGCTCTACTTCAAGACCGGCGACAACGGAGCGACCTGCTGGGTGCTGGTCTACGTCGACGACCTGCTCGCTGCCAGCAGCAGCACCGCGATGCTGAAGGAGCTGAAGGAGCTGCTGCAGTCCGCCTTCGAGCTGCGGGAGATCTCGCCGGTGGTGAAGTACCTTGGGCTGGAGATCGTCCGCGACAGGCCGGCGCGGAAGCTGTGGCTGCACCAGCAGGGCTACGCCGACAAGCTGCGTAGGCGCTTCATCGACGAGGAGCAGGGCGGTCGAGTTCCGAAGACGCCGGTTTCGGTCGACGCCTACGCCGAGCTGACATTCGACGACGAGGAGGCGCAGGAGCGCGAGGAGGAGGAATACCGGCAGAAGGTTGGCTCGCTGCAGTTCGCGGCGACGACAACGAGGCCGGACATCGCGTTCGCCTGCAGCAAGCTGGGGAGCGGCCTCACAGTGAGGAGCGACCAGCATTGGCGCGAGGTCGACCGCTGCCTCGCCTACCTCGCCGACACCCGCGACACCGCCTTGGAGTTCGGCGGTGGACCAGAGTCACTGGAGCTGATCGGCTACGTGGATGCCGATGACGCGGGCGACAAGCAGAACCGGACGAGCACGGGCGGCTACGTGTTCGTCTACGGAGGGGCCGCTGTCTCCTGGTCGAGCTCGCGCATCAAGTGCGCGACGCTCTCCTCGACCGAGTCGGAGTACGTCGCGGCCACGGATGCTGGCAAGGAGGGACGCCGACTTCGTTTCCTCCTTGCGGAATTCAAGCTGCTCGACGCTGGGAAGCCGACCATCCTCCGCGTCGACAACAAGTCGGCAATCACGGTCGCTGAGGGCTTGGGGCTGACGGGCAACCTCAAGCACATGGAGCGACGCTACGCCTGGCTGCAGCACATGGTGAGGCGCGGGAAGTTTGTGCTGAAGTACATCCCGACCACCGAGCAGCCTGCCGATTTCATGACGAAGGCGCTGCATTTTCCGGCTTTCAACCGGTGCTCTGTCGCCATCGGCCAAGTTCGACTGGCCGACGTCGGCGACGGCGACGACGAAATGCAGCAGTAGGTGCCGTGCCCTTTTGCACGGCTGGTGCGGTGACGGCGTGCTGTGTGTGGGGTGCACGCCGAGGACGAGTTTTCTCCGTGGAGTACTGCCGTGTGGGCTGGGGGCCCAAGCGTGAGCGCGGCAGGGGAGTGTTAACGGGAATGGAGTGTTGGCCCCGCCCTCGCTTGGGCAACGCCGACGACTTGGTCGGATGTACGGGTGAAGCAGCCGACCGTTCGCAGTGAAGGAGCTGCTCGACGGGCTTCGTCGAGCTGCAGGATGTCACTGTGGGGCATCCCGTCAAACTACAGCTCGACGAGGAGGCCTCGGGAGCTTCCCGTCGAACTGCAACTCGACCGGGAGGACTGGGGGGCGTCCCGTCGACCTGCAGCTCGACCGGGAGGTCGACGGAGCAGTTCTGGTCGACGGAAGGGGTCCGTCGACCAGGGGGTAGCTCGACGGGAGCTGTGGTCGACCAGAAGGGCCTGGTGGTCGACCGGAGGCACCTGGTGGTCGACCGGGAGCATCTGGTGGTGTCCAGGTCGACCGGGTAACCTGCTCGACGAGTTCGGCGGAGGCACGCGAACGTCGTCGAGATCGCGATGACGAAGGCGACTTCGGAATGGTATCCCGAAGTCGATGTGGCTCGTCAGGCGCAGACAACAGCCGACGGATGCCCAACGAGGCAAGTCGGGCCAATCGTCTGCGCGCACCTGTGAGCATGCGCATTGCTGTCTTCTACGGGGTAATTCTGGACAGCCGCTTTGTTGCAGCGTTGGCACGCCGTCGACCTGCAGTGTTGGCAGGGCGCCTTTCTGCAGCGCTGGCGCGGCTCCTCTACGCAACGCTGGCACGCGGTCGACCATGCAGTGCTGGCGGTCGACCAGGCTAGCTCCAGAGTTGCTAGGTGCCTGATGTAGTCATTGTTGTCATTGCTTGTTCAATCATTCTGTAATTCCAACTTTGCTAGTGGAAACTCTTGCCAATTTCTCTCGTGAATGTGCAAGCACTAAGGAACCAAGCAAAGCTGCGATCACTCCTAGTAGTTCGTGCCAACCCCCCGTAGTCTAGCTCACTACCGTTGTAGAGTGAATCTCCGCATGGTGCGGTGAGCGTGGACGGCCCCGCAAATTACCTTCAGATAGGAGCCGACTTTTGCACCTACTAAGTCGTTCGTAGGCCGGCAGCAGCGTTAGTCGTCATGGTCGACCCCGTTGTAGAAGCGGGTGTAGCGGACACCTTGGAGACACGCTTGGCTGATGGGAGGAGACGCCACGCGGATGGCGAGTACGGGACGATCCCCTTGACGATCGTCGAGTTGGGCATCCGGGCGCAGTGGGCGACGGAACACCCTTCCCGTCCTGCATCTCCTCGACCGGCACGAAACGAAGGTGGCGTCGACGTCGAGGTCGACGGAGGTGCTCGAGTCAGCGGCAGCGAAGGCACGAGGCAGAGAGGGGTGATCAGGGTCGACTGTGGCGTCGATGGAATTCAGGCACGAGTGCAGCGATCGACGGCGGCTGCGGGCAGTTCGCATGTCGATGTGGATGGTCGCCGTCGCTCTCCTCTACGAAGTGGTGGAGGCTTCTCGGCGACGACGCATGTGACAGCGGGCGGGATTGCACCGGCGTATGGCTACTTCAAGTTCTCGCCGGACCGAATCACCGTCGCCCCGCTGCAAGGTCGACGGGACCTCATCACCTGGAGGGAGTCGATCGAACCCCAGCTGGAGGTCGCCGGGCTGAGAGGCTTCGCCGACAGCACAGTGCCGATTCCGCCCGAGGAGGATGTCGAGCTGCGCAGGGAATTTCATGCGGCCCACCTGCTCACCTTCATGGTCATCTCGAGGTGCTGCTCGCCGGTGGTGCAGCTAGCGCTCAGGAGTTGTCGAGAGCGGCTAGATGCTGGTCACCAGGCATGGCGCTTCATCTTGTCGACGTACCAGATGAGGGACGACCTGTACATCGGCCAGCTGGAGGAGAAGATGACTCACATTCGGATGGGCGAGCAGGAGTCGGCGACGGACTACTGCAACCGTGCTCGACGGATCCTGGCGGAGATGCGGATGGCAGGTGCCGAGTACTCGACGGCGTCTTACATCTCTCACGTCGTCAAGGGCCTGCCGCGTGGATACAACCTCATGAAGAGGATGATGATGGTGCCCGGCACGCGTGAGTCCCTCGACGAGGACTCCATCACCAGCTACATCCTCCAAGACGAGGCGATGCAGGAGGCCGAACAGCCCACGGAGCTCCTTCCGCAGGCAAACTACGCTGCACCGACGAAGCTGAATCAGCAGCAAGGGCAGCGCGGGAAGTCGGGCGGAGGTCGTAGCAGAGGTGGGCGGTCGACGAAGGACGTCGACGAGAAGAAGTCTACGCGGGGCAAGGGTCGTGGAGGTGGTGGTCGACGGCGGGAGTGCTGGATCTGTGGCGATCCCGACCATCTCTCCTTCGAATGCCCCGACCGCGATGACAGCGACGAGGACGACAGCAAGGGAGGCCGCGGTCGATCGGCCAGCCGTCGCCCACGTCGAGATGAGAAGCCGCGCAAGGAGAAGAAGGCGTCGAAGAAGGCGTCGTCGACGAAGGAAGTCGACAGCTCCAGCGGCAAGGACCGAGGCGACGGGGAGGCGTCGTGCTCGATGGTCGGCGTGATGGAGCCGACAGTGCCGCTGGCGCCGGAGGCTGGCGAGGACTTCCAGGCGGTGGCGGCAGCTGTGCAAGCTGACCCGATGGCGGTGCTGCTCGACAGCGGGTGCTCCCACCACCTGATGGGGACGAAGGCGGCCTTCGTCGACATGGCGCCGAGCGACGAGGTGAAGCAAGTGCGCGGCTTCAATGGGGCGTTGCAGCCTGTCGAGGGTCGCGGAACCGTCGCTCTACAAGGGGAGGCCGGAAAGCGGGTCCTCATCCCCGACGTGCTCTACGTTCCGGGGGTACATGCGAATCTGCTGTCATCTGGCCAACTGAAAGAGAGCGGAGTGAAGTTCCGGGGCGACGGCGACGACTTGCTGCTCGTCGCCGCAACCGGGGAGGTGCTCGGTCGAGCACGCTACACCGGACGAATCCTCTGCACCGACCTTCGCCCTTGCTCGACGCCGTTGCCGTCGACCGAGGTGGTGGCTCTGCGGACAATCGTCTCGGCAACGAAGGCGACCCCTGACAGGATGCACGCGCGGCTTGCCCATGTCAGCGTCGACACGATCAAGAGCTCGGCGAAGCATGAAGTTGCTACTGGGCTCGACATCACGCCGTCGACCGGAGCAGACCCGCCGTGCGTTTCGTGCGTCGGAGGAAAGCTGGCGCGGCACACCTTCCCTGACAAGGGCTCGGACGCCGAGGAGGCACTGGCTGTCGTGCACATTGACTTGTGCGGGCCATTTCGGGTGGCTGCCAAGGATGGCAGCTTGTACTTCCTTCTGCTGAAGGATCGCTACACTCGCTTCGTGTGGACAATGCCGGTCGCTAAGAAGAGCGACGTGCTGCGGGAGTTCCAGAAGTGGCTGGTGCTGGTGGAACGGCAGACGAAGAAGTCGGTGCTGTCGCTCCGCTCTGACCGGGGAGGGGAGTTCCTCGGACGGGACTTCACCACCTTCGTCGACGGGAAGGGCATCGTCCACGATCTGACGTGCCCCTACACTCCGCAGCAGAACGGCATGGCGGAGCGGGAGATGCGCACGGTCGTCGAGTCCGTGCGGACGATGCTGCTGCACATGGGTGTGCCGCACCACTGGTGGCACCTCGCTCTTCGACAGGCCGTCTGGGTGCGCAACTGCTTGGAGCGGTCGACGACGCCGCCGGGGACGACTCCGTACCAGCTGCTAACCGGGACGAAGCCCGACCTCACGCTGGCGCGGGTGTGGGGCTGCATGGTGCAGTTCATGGTTCCTGAGCAGCAGCGCGGTGGGAAGTTGGCACCGAAGGCTCGCTGGGGGCTCCACTTGGGCGTGTCGCCGGCGAGCAAGGGCTGGGAGGTGCTCGACCTCACCGACAACAAGGTGGTCACGTCGGTCGAGGTGATCTTCTACGAGACGCTGTCGCTGGAGGTGTGGAAGACGCAGTCTGGGCTGGCGTCGGGGCGGACGCAGGCGCACTCGCCGACGGACACCTCGACGGCACTGGACCCCCTGCTCGCCGAAGTTGCCGAGCCTGCCGACGACGATGTTGTGGAGGTTCCTCCGCCTCCCCCTGTTCTTGCTCCTCCCTTCCCCTCCCCCGTCGCAGATCGGTCTGCCTCGACACCTGTGTCGGCCACCGGCGATGAGGGGAGCCGTGAGGCGTCGCCTGTGGCGCCGGCCAGTGGCATCGCCGGCGGTCGACAAGGCGCCAAGCTCGTCGACCAGGGCCGGAAGTCGACGACAGGGGAGCAGCGGACAGGGGAGCCGGTCGATCAGGATGCAGCATCGAGGGGGCCGTCGACAGGGGAGCAGCAGCCGGGGCGGTCGACAGGGGAGCTGTCGAAGTCAGCAGCAGACGAGCAGCCGGTCGAAGAGTCGAAGCAGCTGGTCGGCGACGAGGCCGTCGACGAGGAAGGGGAACTGTCAGCGGACGAAGAGTCCACCGACAGCGACGTGGTGGAGGTTCCGGTCGAGAAGCCTGCGCCAGAACTGCGACGGTCTGGTCGAGCTCGACGACCGCCAGCGAAGCTGAGCTACCACGCCCACGCCTGCCTGCCACCAGCTGCCTTCACCACGGTGTACGACGAGGTCGACGACGACCTGCTGTACGACGACGCCGAGGAGGATGAAGACCTGCCGGAGCTCGACCCCGACGTGCATGCCGACCCCGAACACCGCTGGGACATCGCCACGATGACGGTGAAGGAGGCGCTGGCGAGCTGGAAGGGCCCGGCGGTGAAGGCCGCCATGGAGGAGGAGATCCGCAGCCTCATCGGCATGGGCACTTGGGAGCTGGTCGAACGCCCACGCGGAGTGAACGTCATGAAGAACCGGTGGGTGCTGACGACCAAGTACCGCATCGACGACACCGTCGAGCGCGAGAAAGCGAGGCTGGTCGTGAAGGGCTTCACACAGGTGTACGGCGCCGACTACGACGAGACGTACTCGCCGGTGAGCAGCTACGTCACGCTGCGGATTTTCCTCAGCATCGTCGCCGTCCTCGACCTCAACCTGATGCAGCTCGACATGAAGAACGCTTTCCTGCAGAGCAAGCTCGACAGGGTGCTCTACATGTACCAGCCGGACTACTTCGACGATGGGACCGGCCGGGTGTGTAAGCTGCTGAAGAGCCTCTACGGGCTGAAGCAGTCGCCGCTGCTGTGGTACAGAGCTCTCGACGGAGTGCTGCTGGGGGCTGGCTGGAAGAAGAGCCAGGTCGACGAGGCGCTCTACTTCAAGACCGGCGACGACGGAGTGACCTGCTGGGTGCTGGTCTACGTCGACGACCTGCTCGCTGCCAGCAGCAGCACCGCGATGCTGAAGGAGCTGAAGGAGCTGCTGCAGTCCGCCTTCGAGCTGCGGGAGATCTCGCCGGTGGTGAAGTACCTTGGGCTGGAGATCGTCCGCGACAGGCCGGCGCGGAAGCTGTGGCTGCACCAGCAGGGCTACGCCGACAAGCTGCGTAGGCGCTTCATCGACGAGGAGCAGGGCGGTCGAGTTCCGAAGACGCCGGTTTCGGTCGACGCCTACGCCGAGCTGACATTCGACGACGAGGAGGCGCAGGAGCGCGAGGAGGAGGAATACCGGCAGAAGGTTGGCTCGCTGCAGTTCGCGGCGACGACAACGAGGCCGGACATCGCGTTCGCCTGCAGCAAGCTGGGGAGCGGCCTCACAGTGAGGAGCGACCAGCATTGGCGCGAGGTCGACCGCTGCCTCGCCTACCTCGCCGACACCCGCGACACCGCCTTGGAGTTCGGCGGTGGACCAGAGTCACTGGAGCTGATCGGCTACGTGGATGCCGATGACGCGGGCGACAAGCAGAACCGGACGAGCACGGGCGGCTACGTGTTCGTCTACGGAGGGGCCGCTGTCTCCTGGTCGAGCTCGCGCATCAAGTGCGCGACGCTCTCCTCGACCGAGTCGGAGTACGTCGCGGCCACGGATGCTGGCAAGGAGGGACGCCGACTTCGTTTCCTCCTTGCGGAATTCAAGCTGCTCGACGCTGGGAAGCCGACCACCCTCCACGTCGACAACAAGTCGGCAATCACGGTCGCTGAGGGCTTGGGGCTGACGGGCAACCTCAAGCACATGGAGCGACGCTACGCCTGGCTGCAGCACATGGTGAGGCGCGGGAAGTTTGTGCTGAAGTACATCCCGACCACCGAGCAGCCTGCCGATTTCATGACGAAGGCGCTGCATTTTCCGGCTTTCAACCGGTGCTCTGTCGCCATCGGCCAAGTTCGACTGGCCGACGTCGCCGACGGCGACGACGAAATGCAGCAGTAGGTGCCGTGCCCTTTTGCACGGCTGGTGCGGTGACGGCGTGCTGTGTGTGGGGTGCACGCCGAGGACGAGTTTTCTCCGTGGAGTACTGCCGTGTGGGCTGGGGGCCCAAGCGTGAGCGCGGCAGGGGAGTGTTAATGGGAATGGAGTGTTGGCCCCGCCCTCGCTTGGGCAACGCCGACGACTTGGTCGGATGTACGGGTGAAGCAGCCGACCGTTCGCAGTGAAGGAGCTGCTCGACGGGCTTCGTCGAGCTGCAAGATGTCACTGTGGGGCATCCCGTCAAACTACAGCTCGACGGGGAGGCCTCGGGAGCTTCCCGTCGAACTGCAACTTGACCGGGAGGACTGGGGGGCGTCCCGTCGACCTGCAGCTCGACCGGGAGGTCGACGGAGCAGTTCTGGTCGACGGAAGGGGTCCGTCGACCAGGGGGTAGCTCGACGGGAGCTGTGGTCGACCAGAAGGGCCTGGTGGTCGACCGGAGGCACCTGGTGGTCGACCGGGAGCATCTGGTGGTGTCCAGGTCGACCGGGTAACCTGCTCGACGAGTTCGGCGGAGGCACGCGAACGTCGTCGAGATCGCGATGACGAAGGCGACTTCGGAATGGTATCCCGAAGTCGATGTGGCTCGTCAGGCGCAGACAACAGCCGACGGATGCCCAACGAGGCAAGTCGGGCCAATCGTCTGCGCGCACCTGTGAGCATGCGCATTGCTGTCTTCTACGGGGTAATGCTGGAGAGCCGCTTTGTTGCAGCGTTGGCACGCCGTCGACCTGCAGTGTTGGCAGGGCGCCTTTCTGCAGCACTGGCGCGGCTCCTCTACGCAACGCTGGCACGCGGTCGACCATGCAGTGCTGGCGGTCGACCAGGCTAGCTCCAGAGTTGCTAGGTGCCTGATGTAGTCATTGTTGTCATTGCTTGTTCAATCATTCTGTAATTCCAACTTTGCTAGTGGAAACTCTTGCCAATTTCTCTCGTGAATGTGCAAGCACTAAGGAACCAAGCAAAGCTGCGATCACTCCTAGTAGTTCGTGCCAACCCCCCGTAGTCTAGCTCACTACCGTTGTAGAGTGAATCTCCGCACGAACGAGGACGAGAGGTGCGGGATCCCTCAAGATCCTAACTTAGGTTCAGGGTCCTCGCTAGGTTTTGAACCCCCCTGACGCATCAGAAATTTTGCTTTTGAGTGTCTGACGAATCAGAAATCTTTAAAAACCTTGTCTGACCAATCAATACAGAATTACTAGTGTGCGGATGCACGTGGGAATAAAATCAAGTCAAACTTTTCACATTCATTCGAATGGCACTTAATACTCGCCCTGTCACACCACAATCGCCCCTTCACACCACAATCGCCCTTCACACCACATTCGCCCCGTCATCACACCACATCCGCCCTTTCCCACCACTAACACAAGAGGGATTCGCACTTCGTATAAGGATTCGCCCTGACACAACGAGTCAACCTATCACAGCAGAGATTCAGGCACCGTCACAGCAGAGATTCCCTTCCCACCCGCTGGGAATCGCGATATGCTATGTTTCGATTTCAGACGAAACAGGAAACACGTGTCTGATAGAACAGATGGAAACTAAAAAACATTTCTGATCAATCAGACGGCATAAGAAATGCATTTCTTGAAAATCAGATGTCTGAAAAATATTCTGTATGATTCCTTAGAAAAACAGACAAAGATGTCTGATAGCGAGAGCCCTGCCAGCCTAGGTGATACCATGTCAAGAATGAAAGTGTTGTGTCATTCATGTGTTTTGGGGTACATATAGCAAACCCTAACATGTATACCCCCTAAGACAAGCCTTACCAAAGGCTACAACATTTGACAAAGGGGTACATTCACGCGTACAGTTACGAAACTGTTTCGCCAAATCTCTCTTCCCTGCAACTGCCCGATGCCGTCTGCTCCGACAATCCAGATCCATTCCAACCGCCTGCGTCGCTTCGAGTCAACTTTGACTCCTCGCATTCATTCTCAGTACTGCATGCTTCGCTTAACTGTTAGGAGTGTACAATAGTGTTTCACTATTCGTAAGACCTTTCACCCAGCTGTTGGAAACAATTAATTCTAAGCGCCTCTGTCGTGTCGAAACACCAAGCCACAAGTGAAGCGAAGTATATCAAAGCACCGGCGAGTCAACCCTCGGAGGTTGAGCAGTTGCTGGAGGTTACGCGAAAGTCAAAGGTCAGCGACCTTTGACCTGACAAGTACAGCGCGACAGCAAGGACACACAACTGACTCGTTACTGAGCAGTTGCCCGAGTCGTCACTGTATCGAACCGCAACAGCAACAGTAAACCAGTTATTAGTTATAACCTTTGATATTCCTTGTACTCTTATAAAAAGCTTGTATCTCCTTGTTTTTTATTAATCTACTTTGCCCTCACATACTAGCGCAAGGTGGTTCAAGCATTTCTTTTTTAAAAGCTTCCGCTGTTACAACAAGTATTATCCAGAATTCACCCCTGCAAAGATCCTAAGGGCTTTTTCAGCCCAACATTGTATGAGAGCTAACAAGGGGAATTCAACTATTATCAAGTCACCTATAACATCAGAAGGCATGGCAACTCAGAAGGAAAGAAGTCCCTCTAACAATTCTCCTGGCACTACTCCTACTCCACCTCCTGCCTCTGGCCTACAGACAGAGGAGGGTACGGCAACAAGACCAAGAGCAACATCTACCAAGACCCCCACAAATCAACCTGCAGGCTTCGACCAGAGCATGATGGAGAAGTTTTTCTCCTTCATATCCTTCTACGAACAGCACCAGCAATCGGCACCTGCGCTGACACACAACAGCAACAACAACAAAGTGACTCCCATGAGCCTTGATGGCTCAACATACGCACGCGGAAATCAACAACAGCAGCCCACCTTTGCTCCATACGAACGCGGATCCATCAGCTTCATGCCACACCCACAGTCTTCACCTGGACAAGAGAAAACACTGGACGCACTACAAGTTCAGTCGCAGTTCGCACACGTTCTGAAGCTGCAGACGTCAAGGCCCTTCGACGGAAAGGACTTCTTCACCTGGTCATTTGAGTTCGAGCTGATGATGGAAGGCGCGCAAATCCTCGGCTTCTTCGACGAAACCCTGCCATACCCAACAAACGGCACACAGTATGAGAAGCAGCAGTACACCTATCAGTCAATGATGGCGTACACAATCCTCATAAGGAATATCACCCCGACTCAGCAGCAGAATATACGGTCTTACCGGGGATACGGCAACTCCGCCGAGCTCGCATACAACCACTTGAAGAGCCTGTATCAAGCAACAGACAGCATAAATCAGAGTCGGTTGTTGGCGCAACTGACAACAGTCGAAATGAAACCATGGGAAAAAGGGATGGCATATATCAGCCACTGTCGCGAATTGCGCGACAAACTCCTTCGATGCGGAGGGTCGATATCTGAAGACGCCTTCGTGACAGTCATCATCGGCGGCCTCGGTCCTCAATGGCGCGCCACAAAAGCCATTCTCCGAGCCCACGGAAGAATCTCCGAAGCAGCATTTTGCGCTGAAATTCATGCCGAGCAACAAGACATGGACCTGCAAGAAGAAAGGCACAAGAGGAAGACGTCAGCACCGGAATTCGCTTTTCACACTCAACGACGCTACAACAACAACAACAACCGACAACAACCGAAGCCCGTACCTCCGTTCTGCCACATCTGCAAGACGTCAGGGCACCCACGCACGCACTGCCCGAATCGACAACAGCCAACACCACCACAACGTCAACTTCGCCCTTCAATCAGCCAAGTGGCATCGACGCAGGCGAACCCCACGAGTCAGCCGCAGTCTTCGACAACACAATTGCACAAGGAGCAAGAAACATCGTCAGCTGCATGGCAAGACTGACAGATTCCTGCATCACCGATTCACCACCTCATTACTCACCGGAAGAACAACTCGACAACAGCACGCCCCGCCGCGAGTCACTTCAACCGAACCCGACGTATGCAGCTATCGCCCAAAGTGAGCCGTCCGGAAAAGACACTTGGTTCTTGGACAGTTGCTGCGGGCAGCATATGTGCTCCTCGGGTTGCTTCGTCCAACGGGAATATGAAATTCAACGAGATGTCGTCATCACAGCCGCCAACAACCAAAACCTGCGCACACGACGACAAGGCGTGGTTCAACTTTAGTCACGAGAGACGAATGTGATACTACAGATGTCGAAATTTTTTATAGCAAAAGGCCTCGGCTACAACTTACTCAGCGTCAGTCAGCTGATGGCGAAGGGCATACACCTCGAAGCAGACAGCACCACTCAGGAGTTGTATCACGAGAGAGGAGGTCTTTACATCGGGAAGGCAGTATTGAAGAACAACGTCTTCGTCCTCGACTTCGTCCCAGATCTCGGCACCGCAGACAGCGACGGGATCGTCACCTTCACCTCCTGGACACATCCACCGGACCTCGACCCTGACTTCAGTCCAGAAGGCTTCTGGTATTCACATACCATTCCTGAAGCAGAAAGAACAAGAGTGTTAGCAACGATTCAACATTCGGCAGCAGCAGAGACAACATCGGCAGCAGAAGAGACAACATCGGCATCAGCAGAGACAACAACGGCGGCAGCAGAGACAACATCGGCAGCAGCAGAGACAACAGCAGCAGCAGCGACAACAACATCGACACCAATCGCTGGTCCTTCAACGACACCACTCTTCTTCGACAATACACCACCAATACCCGCACAGCAACTGAATCCAACTCGACGAGAAGTTCATCGAAGCGCCAACTTCACCGCCAGCTTCTACTCCAACTCCGACCTGTACCGACGGTCGCCCGGACATCGCGCCGACGAAAGCACCTGGCACGCACGGATGGGACACCCAAGCAACACGGTGTTAAACAACACAATAAGAGCAGGAGTGCTCGACAAAGATTCACTACTCCTGCACGACGGCCGAGAACTCCAACGAGTCAAAGGAACATGTTTCACCTGCCTTGAAGCCGACTTATCGCACCAGCCGTTCACCTCTCACCACAATCCAAGCGCACCAGCTTACGCACCACTCGAAAAGGTGTACAGCGATATCCTGTACAATCGCACGCCCGGACAAGGTGCTTACAACTACACCATCGCGTTCATCGACGCCGCCACTCGCTACGTCTGGCACCTCAATCTCCCAAGCAAGTCGCGACATGGCCTTCGAAGCCTTTGTCGCCTGGCTCCCTGTCGCAGAACGAGAATCGGGTGTGAAACTCAAAAGCTTTCAATCAGACGGGGGAGGAGAATACACCTCACAAAGGTTCAAGCAGTACCTGGCAGAACGAGGAATCAAGCGGCTCATCTCCCTTCCCTACGCCCATCAACAGCAAGGCGTAGCAGAAAGGATGAACAGGACTCTGCAGAACACCATGCGCAAACTGTTACGTGGCATGCGGCTACCCAACCACCAGTGGCCCGAAGCAATGGACCACGCCGTCATGCTGCACAACTTGCTTTCTTCGTCATCACTCCCGAACAACGCATCACCGCATCTGCTGTGGACAGGAAAACTGGGCAGCACAAAAATGTTACGAGTTTTTGGGTGCATGGTACAGTACCGACCCCCAGCTGCACGAGCCGGCCGATTCTCCCAACGCGCACAGTGGGGACTACACCTGGGCATCGAAAAGAATTACAACGCGTGGAAGATTCTCGACGTCCACAAAAAAAGAAACAGTAGTAGCACGTGATGTTATATTCTACGAACGACTCACCCTTCCGACGTACCTTGCCAACCTGGAAGAAGACCGGGACCCCACAGGTGGCTTTTGTGGCGACCGAGCCTTTGCATCGGCAGAAGACGAAGCTAACTAGGACGAGCAGAACGTGGAAGGAGCCTCGGAAGCAGCCGGACCTCTTCCATACTGCTCAGTCGACGTACCGATGGATGACGAAAATCCTCGCGAAAGCATCAACGCCGAAACCTACTACCACTTCGCCGACAACGGTTACGTTACACCTGCACAAGTCAACACCAACGAAGCAGAACGCGTAGGACCAAACTTCATACCTGATCCAGAAGCGGGAGACGAAGCAGTCTATCCCGAGGACACCACACTCCCCCGCTACACACAGAGTGGACTCCAGATACTCGGTCTTGTCACCGCGGTTCACCGCACGGCAATTCCTAAGGAGCCTGCCACGGTTCAGCAGGCTCTGGGGGGGGAGCATAAGGAAAAATGGCGCGAAGCCATGGACAGGGAATTAAAGGCACTGGAGGAACGCAACACCTGGAAGATTGTTCCCATCGGCGTAGCACGGAACAAGACCATTCTCACCGGGAAATGGGTCTTCCGTGTGAAGACAAAGGCAGACGGCACCATCGACAAATTTAAAGCGCGCTGGGTCGTACGCGGCTTCGACCAAGAACACGGACGTGATTTCACCGAAACATTCGCTCCGGTCAGCCGACACACCTCGCTGCGAATTCTCCTCGCAATCGCCGCCATGAAGAAGAAGAAGCTGCGGCAAATTGACGTCGCCAACGCATTTCTCTACGCACCTGTCGACGCAGAGATTTTCGTCGAGTTACCACACGGCTCCAGCACGGACTCTAACCACGTCTGCCAACTACTCAAGCCGGCTACATCTACCGCTTCGAGCCTATCGGTCCTATCTCCTGGCAGTCGAACAAGCAGGAGTTAAATGCTCTCTCCTCATCTGAAGCAGAATATATAGCACTCTGCTCAGCCACCAAGGAAGGACTCTACCTTCGCGAACTGTTTGAAGAAGCAAAGCTGGCTCAGTTACCCAGCTTCACCCTGTTCTGCGACAACCAGTCGGCAATTCGCATCGCCAACAAAAACGGCTTCGCGAACAGGACGAAACACATCGCCCTGCCTCTCTGCATCCTTGCTCGCTTTGTTGCGCCAGGGAGACACCGTCCTGTTCACTGGACGGCAGCTGTGAGGGTGGCGAAGTACCTAGCGACGACATCAGGCATGGGGCTAGTTCTTGGAGGGCAGCAGTCTGTCGTACTTACTGATCACTGTGAGACTCACAGGTCTACTCAGGGGTACTGTTTCAGTTTGGGTTTTGGAGCTGTTTCTTGGAGGTCCACGCGCTCCTCTTCGGTCTCGACCTCTACAGCTGAGGCTGAGATCTTCGCTGGTGCCATGGTGGCACAGGAGCTAGTTTAAAACGGCAAAATAGGCTTGTAGTTAATACGCAGTGCATTCTGCTTAGAGCCCGTATATTAGGTAGTCATGTCATAGCAGACTGCACCACTCTGAGTACACTATATTTGTTAGAATAGGACCTATCAGATTATGCACCGAGTCCTAAAATTGCAAGTATTTACTCTCTCTCTCCCTCCCTTCATCCACGCACATGCTTGCACAGTACAACCCCCTTACACTCACACTCACTCTTCCAATGACACCCACACTTACCCCACCTGCATGCTTACACAGCAAATCGCTCACTTACTCGTCAATGTAGCTCATGTCAACACTTTCCCTGAGCGCCTTGAGCTCTTCTCCCACGGACTGATGCTTTGTCAGCACCTCATTGTAGCTGTGTCCTCCGCTCATGTGGGTACTGCACAGCAAGGATAGCAGGTTACCCAGTTTTTGCATCGCTTCTTCGGATGGGTCTGCTGCAGGCTCCGGTACTTGGCATTGCGCCACAGCCTCAATCCCCTCTACAGTTTCAGCACCCTCTGCAGCCTCAGACCCCTCTGCAGCCTGAGACCCCTCTGCAGCCTCAGACCCCTCTGCAGCCTCAGACCCCTCTGCAGCCTCAGACCCCTCTGCAGCCTCAGACCCCTCTGGAGCCTCAGACCCCTCTGCAGCCTCAGACCCCTCTGCAGCCTCAGACCCCTCTGCAGCCTCAACCCCTTCTGCGGACTGAGCCTCAGACCCTTCTTCAGTAAGACCTGCCGCCTCTAACCACTCGTCCAGAGCTTCGTTAAGAGTGTGAGGAAGGCCTGCCTGCTCCATGTCCTCGTCTGACACGCGCTTTTCTTGCATGCTGCAAAAACAAGGGGGGAAGGGGGGAGGGAGAGAGGAGGAAGGGGGGAGGGAAGAGAGAAAATGCATCTCAAAAATCCCTGTGGGGGACGAGGAATGCCGGCCGCGTTCGTTCCCACACACACTCGCTTTGTTTTGTGCATTGCGTGACATGGGTCAGCTTTCAGGGTTTCTAAGGGAGTTCACTTGGAGACTCAAGTGTAGCAGTGCATAGATGCTTAAGAGTAGCGAGGTAAGAGTGCAGAGAAGAATGAGGACAGCTCAGAATAGCGGCGAGCAGAGGGCAGAGTTGACAATCAGGGTTCACTGTGAGATCTGCCGTGAGAGTAGCGACCCCAGACTGTTGAATGCATTCCTCGCCAGGCGTGACAGGTCCACACTCAAGTGGTGAAGGTGATTCAAATCCTCCAGCTGTGAAAGTGCCTTGTCTCCTCTGTCAAGAGCCGCGACTGGAGAGCAGAGTGAAGCACATTAACGTCAGGTACTTCCTTCTGCGAGAGTTGCAGAGACGTGGACAGGCTCGCTTCGAGTTTGTGGAGTCCGAGGCCAACACTGCAGACATCTTCACCAAGGCGCTTCCGCCTTGTGACCACCAGAGGTGTTGTGTGCAGTTAGGCCTTGTTAACACAGGTTCTCGTCGTGGGTAGGCTTGAGTTTACTATTTGCTTTGCTTGCACTCTTGCTATACACCTTTGTGAACTCTTGGACTGGCCTTGTGGCTCTTTTGCTTGTGCTCAGAGTGTGTGGTGACGTTGTGATCCACCCTGAGCTTCGTTTCTTTGCGACTGGTCTTGTGACCGTACGCTTTTGGTTTTGTTCGACACCCCTCACTTAGGCTATGGGGGTGTGTCAAATGTTGTAGCCTGTAGTGAGGCTTGTCTTAGGGGGTACAAATGTTAGGGTTTGCTATATGTACCCCAACCCACATCAATGACACATCAATTAGAGTACATGGCTATCTAGGTCGATTCGAATTTCCTGTACTCATATTTATGTCAAAATAGGAAGCAGGAATGATTGCATTGAGTGAATTAAGGGCACAAGTACTAACCCTAATGTTTGGTTCTATCCCATATGGGCTACCCCACTATAGCCTACACATAACTAGCACAGATATAGTTTGACACACCCCCATAGGCAAAGTGGGGGAGAACAAGGGGTCACACGACCAGTCAAGAAAAGCAAAGCAAGCTCAGGATGGATCACTACATCACCACACATTCCGAGCGCGAGCAAATGGCCACAAGGCCAGTTCACATGCAGAGGTATATATGCAACAACAACAGTACAGTAATCACTACCTAGCAAGAACAAGTATGCAGGTACATATATAGATCACAGTACAAGCAAAGTCTACAGCAAGTGAGGAAACGTAGGCACCAGGCCTAGAGCAGTGCAGAAGCGCTGATGATCACCAGCCGGAAGGGCCTTGGTGAACACATCAGCCGTGTTGGCCCGGGTGGGCAAGTGAGCGACACGAAGCTGGCCACGCTGCTGCAACTCTCGAGCAAGGAAGTAACACAGAGCGATGTGCTTCGTTCTGTGCTCCAGTCTGTGGTCCTGACACAAGGCAATGGCAGCCTTGTCGTCGACGTACAGATGTGGAGGAGAACGAGGCCTCTCTCCCAAGTCGGTCAGCAGGTAGGTGAGCCAGCGTAGCTCCTGTGCAGCCATGGCGTAGATCTCAGCCTCACAACTGGAGCTGAGAACAGAAGACGAGCGTGTAGACCGCCAAGAAATAGAGCCAGAGCCAAGGCTGAACGTGTAACCCTGTGACGACCGCTGTGTAGCCAGGTCGTCAACCCAAGAAGCGTCTGAGTGCCCAGTGAGGACAACTGGGCTCCGCCCTCCAAGCACGAGCCCCATGCCCGATGTGCTGCACAAGTAGCGCAGTACCCTCTTCGCACCATCGAAGTGCACCTATCGATGCCTACCAGGAGCCACATAGCTTGTTAGAAGGCCAAGAGGGTACGCAAGGTCAAGACGAGTGCAGGTCATCAGGTACATGAGGCAGCCCACTAGCTCTGGGTACGGATCATTCGGCTCTACGGACTTTCTGAAGGTGGAGCTGAGAGCGAGTGACCTGTAGCCAGGGGAGTGAACTGTGGCGAGGACCAGGTGAAGCCGAAGCGCTGAAGGACCTGCTGCACCATGTGTGACTGAGTCAGTGTGATGGTGCGGCGTGCTCTGTCCCGGGTGATCTGCAAGCCAAGGTAGCTGCGCAGCTCACCCAGGTCTGTGCACGTGCGTCTCTTCTGCAGCTCCGACTTCACCAGGGCGAGAGCCTCAGTGTCAGCAGTGGCAAAGACCAAGTCGTCGACGTACACGAGGATGTTGAACGACGACAGCAAAGTGTCGATGCGCCGAAACAGCAACGGGTCAGCAGTCGAAGGTGCAAACCCAAGAGCCGCAAGTGTCGTCCTCAGTGTGTCATGCCACTCACGAGGCGCCTGACGGATACCGTAGACTAGCCGGTGGAGGCTCCACTCTACGTCCATGGCTGTCTGCCACTGAGAGGAGTACTCACCCGCGATCGCCTCAGCATAAGAGCGCGGGGTCGGGATGTCTGGAGCATCCGGGTCTCCCTCAGGGGCAAGCAGCATGGCCACGAGATGAGGCGCAGCGGCTGCAAGACACTCAAAGTCCTCCTGTCTGTCCTCAAGGACGTCCGTGCCAAGAGCACACTCACCCCCGACAGACGGAGGACAGACAAACTCAGACTCAGCAACAAGACTAGCAGCGTAGTCTAGACGACAGGTAGCAGCAAAGTCAACAAGCTCAGAGACTAAGGCAGACGCAGAAGCAGACTCAAACGAAGGGTCAATGACAACAGTGGCTAGCAGACGCGTGTCAGTTGGGTGTGCAGCACGAACCAGGTCAGACTCAGGGTCCGGAACGTCAGGCAGAGAAGACGCAGGAGGAGACGGCAGGGGAACGCGCAGAGGAACAGAGGAAGGACGAAGGGACATAATGTGCGTGCCGGGGACGGGAGGAGGACGCTCACGAGGAACACGACGACTAGTGCAACCAGTGCGAACAATGCGAACAGGCGAGGCAGGACGGGACGTTGGCTCGCGAGCTCCGTAAGACCTCCTGTCTGCTCAGTGTAAGGAGAGGGAGTAGGCACTGGGGAGCCTGGCTGTAACGGTAGGCCAGTGGAAGACGGTAGGCTAAGAACCTGGCGAAGCACAGAGTCAGGCGGCGGCAGAGACGACGGTGATGATGGAGCAAAAAATAGTCATGGCTGTGCAGTGTCACCCTCACCAGTAGCGCCAGCGCCTTCAGCAGCTCCGAAACCTCCAGCCCTAGCGCCTCCAGCAGCTCCAGAACCGCCAGCTCCAGCGCCTCCAGCAGCTTCAGAGCCTCCAGCTCCAAAGCCTCCAGTAGCTCCAGAACCTCCAGCTCCAGCGCCTCCAGCAGCTCCAGAACCTCCAGCAGCTCCAGAACCTCCAGCGCCTCCAGTAGCTCCAGAACCTCCAGCTCCAGCGCCTCCAGCAGCTCTAGATTCTCCAGCTCTAGCGTCTCCAGCTGCGTTAGAACCTCCAGCTCCAGGGTCTCCCGCCTCAATACCTCCAGTCGTAGCACCCCCAGAACCGGCACCTCCAGCTCCAGGGTCTCCAGCCTCAGTACCTCCAGCAGCAGCACCTCCAGAACCAGCACCTCCAGCTCCAGGGTCTCCAGCTCGAGTACCTCCAGTAGCAGCAACACCCCCAGAACCGGCACCGCCAGCACCAAGGTCTCCAACTCTAGAGTCGACAGCACCAGCTCCAGCCCTAGTACCTCTAGTCGCAGCACCTCGACGGCGGTAGCGCTGAGCGTACCACTTGCGTAGCTGCTGTCTCGAGAGAGGTGGCCACTGCGACGCAGCACCAGGAGGACCGCCAGGAGACTCAGCACCCCCAGAACTAGCACCTCTAGCTCCAGCAGTACCGCCAGTCCCGGCAGCTCCAGTACCCTCGGTACGAGCACGTCCAAAACGAGAAGCACCAGTGCTCCCAGCGTCTCCACGACCACTAGCTCCAGCAGCTCCAACAGCAGAAAGAGAAAAACCTAGAGGAACACCAGCAGACTCAGCACCCCCCAACCCGGTACCCTCTGGCTCAGCACCCTCAGGCTCCGCACTCGTAGGCTCAGCACCCCCAGGCTCCGCACCCTCAGGCTTCGCACCCCCAGACGCAGGACCCCAAGAAACACCGCCCCCAGCAGCACCAGAGGCAACCGGAACCGGCTGCAGAGGCGGCGAAGACGGTCGAGGTGGAAAACCCGGAGGGATCGCCAAGCATGGTGAGCGGCGGAGGGTCACCGCGGGGCCTCCAACTCCAGGGTCGACAGCACTAGCTCCAGGGCCTCCAGCCCCAGTACCTCCGGCAGCAGCACCCCCAGCAGCAGGACCTCCATGCCCAGCAACACGACTCCTCAGGCGGGTACGCCACGCAAGCCACTCTCGTAGCTGCTGTGGTGAGAGAGGTCCCCGCCAAGAAACGAGACCCGGAGGAACGCCAGCTGACTCAGCACTTGCCCGACCCGGCACCCTCCAGCTCAGCACCCTCAGGCTCCGCACTCGTAGGCTCAGCACCCCCAGGCTCCACACCTCCCAGCACCTCACGCACAGGCTCAGCACCCCCAGACGCAGCACCCCGAGTAGCACCACCCCCAGCAGCACCAGAGTCAACAGTAACCGGCTGCAGAGGCGGCGAAGAAGGTCGCGGCGGGAAACCCGGAGGGGTCTCCAAGCGTGGTGAGCGGCGGTAGGCCGCCAAGCGTCAGCAGCAACGTCACCCCCCTCAGCTGGGCCAGAGGTGTCGGAAGTGACCTCCAAAGGCTCAGCCAAGGGGAGTGGGTCTACCTGAGACACACTTGAAGGAGCAGGACCCTGAGGGGGGAGGGGGTCTACCGGAGGGGGACCTGGAGCGAGGAAAAGCGGCGGGGGAGGGAGAGGGGCAGTGCGGTAGGGGAAGAGACGGTAGAAAGGAACCGACTCGTCAAAGGTGACGTCCTGAGAGGGGAAGACGCGGCGCGAGGTGGGGTGGTAAAACTGCCAGCCAGGCGCGTCAAGGACAAAGCCAAGGAAGACACAGGGAATGGTGCGGGAGGAGAGCTTGTCCGCGGACGTATCGCGGACAAGGGCACGAGCACCCCAGACCCGGAAACGCGACGCATCGCCAACCTCTCCCGTCCAACGCAGTATGGGTGAGGTGTCTGGTAAGGAGACACGGGGCCAGAGGTTGAGCTGATGCGTGGCGTACCGGACCACAAACGGCCACAGAAAATGGGGAGCCGCCACATGGATCAAGGAGGTACGAGCGATCTCCATGACCAGGCCAATGCGGCGCTCAGCAACCCCATTTTGCTGCGGGGAGGCCGGAAGCGTGAACGACTGCTCGATGCCCTCCCCCTGACAGAAGGCCCGCAAGAGGTCGGAGGTGAACTCACCACCTCTGTCAGAGTGCAGACGCAGGACAGGAAGGTCCATTCGGAACCTCCGACAGAGCTGGAGACGAACTGCTTGGATTTAAGGGATCAAGACAGCAGGGACCTCACCCTTGGTGTGCAATGGGAAGACCGTGGTCTAACGCGAGTAGTCGTCGACAACTATCAAAAAGTACCGCTCACCGCCCTGTCCACGAACGCGGGCTGGGCCCCACACGTCCAGGTGGAGGGTCTGCAGAGGAGCCTCTGTCGGGGGAAACGAGGAGGAGTGAGGAGCGGCGCGTTGCCGCCCCTCGACGCAAGGAAGGCAGGGCGACACAGGCGAGGCAGGGAGGGGAGGGAGAGACCTGGGAAGACCAGACACAAGGAGGCGACGGTGCATGCCACGTAGACGAGGCAAGGAGGGGTGACCCAGACGGTGGTGCCAGAGAAGAGTCTGGTGCGACAGGGAGCGACACTCACAGGGGGAGGCTACCAGACCTGTCGCAGACACCTGAGCGACATCAGCGACCTGATGAGACACAGTGGTCAGTGTGTAAAGACTCGACCCTGGCGGCCAATCTGTGCACACGTGCGTATCGCCACACGCTGCCATGCAGGGGTGAAGGTATTAACCCCCACATCCTGAAGGGCAGCGTTGCTCACCAAGTTCGTAGAGAACGAGGGGATGTGGAGACCTGACAGTGAGCCAGACGGAACCGCCGGGCACGGAAGCACAGTGGTGGACCGTGCAAGGACTGGGCCCCTTGAGGGGTCAGCCAGAGACACTGCAACAGGTGCAGGGAGTGGTGTGAGTGCAGTACTGTCACAAAAGAAACAGCGGGAAGCACCTGAGTCAAGAGTGAAGGTGTGCAAGGCCTCAACAGGCGCAGTACCTGAGGGAGCAGACTCACTAGCACCTAAGGCAGCAGCCTCACTAGCACCTAGAGCAGCAACCTCTATACCGGGGTCGTACTGCACACACAGGTAACAGTCACTCTCAGCACCACCTGGCAAAGCAGACATGACAGTAGGGATGGCGTCATAGTCTAAAGCGAATACATCAACGCCCAACCTAAGCAGCTCAAACCAGTGGGGGGTCTTAGCCTCGTCGCCAAACTGTGCGTGCCAGGCGTCAGACAAATAGGCGAAGCAGCGGGACTGTGCGTGACCAGGTGTCCCACAGGTCTGACCAGCTCGACGACCTGTGCGAATGACGTACGAGCAGCGACCAGGACTTGGAGACGTCCCACGCTGGTAAAGCCACTCACGAAGCTGCCGGGACGTAAGGGTCGGACGCCGCTGTAGCTGCATCTGGCCACCGCCAGAACCTCCCCACTGAACAGCTCCACAGCGACTGCTACTACGGCCGCCACCACTCGCACTGCCGCCACCACCGCCGTCACCACTCCCACCGCTACTACGAAGTGAAGTCATAGCGGGTAAGCAAGGAGTCGCGTGACTAGGAGGGCGGTACGGAGGGAAGACAGAAGCACGAGCAGCATCAGCGGGAGTACCAGAGCAGTAGAGCGGCCCGGTGAGGCTAGGCTGTAATCAGCACTCCTAGCAGCACCTCCACCAGCAGCAGCAGTAGCACGAGCAGCAGGGCGGATCGGGTCGGGTAGGGCGGCTCGGCTCGGTCTGAGCTGCGCGGGCAGCAGGGTGCGCGCTATGCAGGGCACCAGGGCGCGACGCGCGTGCTGCAGCAGGGCGCGACGCGCGTGCTGCAGCAGGGCGCGACGCGCAGGGCAGCAGGGCGCGACGCGCGGGCTGCAGCAGGGCGCGACGCGCGGGGCAGCAGCGCGCGACGCGCGGGCTGCCGTAGGGCGCGACGCGCAGGGCAGCAGCGCGCGACGCACGGGCTGTCGTAGGGCGAGACGCGCGGGGCAGCAGTGCACGACGCGTGGGATGCCGTAGGGCGTGACGTGCGGGAAGCAGCGCTCGACGCGCGGGGCAGCAGCGCGCGACGCGCGGGCTGCCGTAGGGCGCGACGCGCGGGGCAGCAGCGCGCGACGCGCAGGCTGCCGTAGGGTGCGACGCGCAGGGCAGCAGCGCGGGCGTAGGGCAGGGCGCTGGCGCAGGGCAGGGCGCTGGCGCAGGGCAGGGAGCCTGCGCAGGGCAGGGCGCCGGCGCAGGGCAGGGCAGGACGCCGGCGCAGGGCAGGGCAGGGTGTTTGCGCAGGGCATGTTGGTGCAACCCTACGGTTTGCACTCGGCTTGTTGTCCGTGTGCGTGTGCGTACATGCGTGTGTGTGCATGGAGTGGTATGAGTGCATGAAATAAATATATATTTCATGCTTATAATGGTGTGTGAATGATGGGTCATGATGTCAAGTGTGTGTGTCGAGTCAATAGCGAGTTATCGCTAGTCGAGCGTAACGCAGTCATTTTGTGTGTCCCGCGCGGTTTCTATTTTGTCGTGCGCGGTTTCTATTTTGTCACTTGTCGAACGTTCGGCGTGTCGCAGGTGTGTGCAGCAGACCCATCAAGAACTCAAGGATGAGTTTTTGTGATGAAGAACCCGAGCCTTGGTTCAAGCTTCAAGTGTTTTCGAAGCTCGCCAAAAGGCTACACCTCAAGATATTGAAGATTGTTACATTACAAAGTGTAGTGTAACATTTTAGTTGGTGTAGGCCCTTGTGAAGGGTAGTTTCGAGACCCTTCTTGGTTGGGGACAGTGTGGCACTGTTCCCCATCACTGTACCTCGGCTCTTGGGGTTTGTAGGAGCTGGGAGTCATTCCCAACTCGTAACTCTTCCTAGCTGTTCGTAATTGTGTTTCTAAGACTAAGTTGCTGCCATAGTGCCGTTCGTTCAAACTGATGCTGTGTCGTCAAATCTTAATGAAATCGTGCGTCTAATTTTCCTATTGTAGGCGACGTTAAGACGCTCCAGATCCAAGTTGAATGAAGTCAATTGGAGCTGTGACCAGATCGCTATGATTGTTTGAAGCCGCTGGGCAGAAACCTGACTGCGCACTCTATCTTTCGTTTTAGGCATATTGAAGCCTACTGTGACTATAACAAGTGGTATCAGAGCGCCTTGGAGCAGCTACGACGATGGCTGGACCTGAAGAGAGGGGTGGCAGAGGTGCTGGAGGCAATGGAGAAGCCCAAGCACAAGGCCAAGCCCGTGATTCAGCCGTGGCGCCCGTACAATCTACTCTTGGGCCTTCAAGGGATGAGCCAAGAGTGTTCGGGCTTGAAAAGTTCAACGGCGACAACTTTGCTGAGTGGTCCTTCAGAATGGAGAACGTGTTCGACCATTATGACCTGCTGGAGGAGATGGAAGGAACGGAGGAGCGTCTGGAGAACGACCCGGAGAAGAGCTCGTGGGTGCGGAAGAGCGCACAAGGCTATCTCCTACTTGGGCAAGCGTTGGGGAGCACTCAAATCCGTCACATCAAGCCTTTCCAGCGTGAACCAGAGAAGGGACCTAAAGCATGGGCTGCTCTCAAGGGTGTACACGCTCCTGCAACAGCGGCGGTAGCTGTGGTGTTGGAACGGCAAATGGCGACGCTACGAATTGAAGAAGATGAACCCGTGGAAGACGGGGTGCAGAAATTCTTCGACTTGTTGACGCGGCTTGAGGGAGCTGATTTGAACTACAGTGAGCTCCAGAAGAAGACCAAGTTGCTGGCCTTACTCCCCGAGTCGTGGTCCTCGCTCATCATCAACTTGAACCGTGATCTGCCCCGTCTCTCGCTTGAAGACGTGAAGCGCGCGATCCTACAAGAGGACTTCCGCCGCCGTGAGTTGGCGAGTGCGGATGGCGCTGGGGCAGCAAGCGTCGGCCGTGGATATGGCCGTGGAAGAGGCAGAGGACGAGGGGGAGGAAGATTTGGTGGCAGCAACTTCGGCGGAGGCCGCGGGAGTGGCGGTTACGGCGGCGACGACAAGAGCTACGGGCGCGGTCGCGGCCGATTCGATGGCGAGTGTCACTATTGCGGCAAGAGCGGACATATGTGGCGCGATTGCTTCAAACTCCCTGAAGGATGGACCCCTGCTCAAGGCCAAGAGGGTGGAGGAGCAGGAGGAGGGAGAGGCAGAGGCCGTGGAGGCCGTGGCGGTCGCGGAGGTGGAGCCGCGAACATGAAGAACGAAGATAACGATAACGACCCGAGCGGCGATCGGTACCCGGGTCTATTCTACTTCGTGTCGACGCAAGTACCGGCTGGTCCAGAGAAGGATGAAGACCTTGAGGAGCCAGCAGCTGTGGGGAAGGTGACCCTACACCCCCTGGACTTTTGGGTGATCGATAGCGGCGCTACCTACAGCATGACACCTCGCCCCGACTTGCTCACCAAACTCGAGCCGTCACTGGTGAAGCATGTCACATCGGCTTTGGGGCAGCGAGCAGAGGTGAAGGGCATGGGCAAGGCCATGTTCAAGGGTGCTGATGGGAAGATGGTGGGCCTCAAGAACGTGCTTTGGGTGCCCAGCCTTGCTGCGAATCTGATTTCCGTGCGGCGGTTGGCAAAGGCCGGCATGGACACGAACTCGAAGGGAGCCAAGACCTACACCGCAAGGATTGGCGACCGGATTCTATGGGACCTTCACGAGGATAGGGACGTCTACAACGAGATGTGGCAGATCCCTGTGGTCCCCATGCCTAAGGAGAGGCAAGTGGCAGCAAGCGTCAGCACCAAGAGTGACGCAATTGGTAGCGGCGATGGCGCGAACGGCCGCGCTAAGGAGAACGAGCTCAAGAAGAGCAAACCTGGAGTGGCCAGCAAGCTGTGTGACCATAAGGAGAGTGGTGCAGCAGCCAAGGAGCAGCACAAGGGTGAGGAGAACCCCGAGGCAGCAGCGAAGGAGGAGTACGGAGAGAGTATGTGGGGCGCTATTGCGAGCGCGGCATTCTCCAATCCAACTTCGGCTACGGGGGAGTGTGATTGGCTCACCTTACATCGGCGAATGGGGCATGTGGCCCTGCCTATTTTGCAGCAGCTAGTGAAGAATGAGATGGTTGCTGGCATACGTGTGAAGGGGGAGCCCGATGAGGTGCTTGGCTGCCCGACGTGCTTGCAGGCCAAGTTCACGCGGTTTCCGTTCTCGAGCTCGGAGACGACGGCAAAGGCACCGCTTGATGAAGTGGTGATGGACGTGGTGGGCCCCCTGAAGCTTGGAGCTGCTGGAGCAGAGTATTTCCTCACCATAGTAGATGTCTACACCCGCATGACGTGGGTGTACGTGCTGGCCAAGAAGAGTGACGTGGCTGAAACGTTGAAGACCGACTTTCTCCCGATGGTGGAGCGGCAACAAGACCGACTTGTGAAGTCGATCCGCACCGATCGAGGGGGAGAGTTCCTGGGCAAGGAGTTTGGGTTGTGGCTGAAGAAGAACGGCATTCGGCACTCCCTCACCATGCCATACTCCCCTGCAATGAACGGCATCGCCGAGCGTGCGAACCGGACGATCACGGAGGCGGCACGCGGGTTGCTCATTGAAGCCGGGCTACCCGACTATTTCTGGCCTGATGCGGTGCGGAGCGCGTGTGTGGCCAAGAACAGAGTCTTGACTCATGTGGGAGCAGACAAATGGGTGCCCTATGTGGAGTGGCTTGGCAGGAAGCCAAAGGTGGATATGCTTCGGGTGTTCGGGTGCATGTGCATGGCGCTCGTACCTAAGCATCTTCGGCACAACAAGCTTGGTGCCAAGGCGGTGTGGGCCGTGCACTTGGGCATGGCTCAAAACAGCAAGGGGTGGCTTCTTTGGGACCCATTCACCAAGAAGTTCATGGTGAGCAGGGACTGCAAGTTCATGGAGAACTTCATGTACAAGGATTGGAAGGCGGAGAATGAGGCGAAAATAGGCGTGCGGTTTGGAGAGGTGAAGAGTTCCGGGTTGGAGCACGTGGAGCTGCCTTTGGAGCTGAGCAGCGGCAGCACCACCACGAGGCAATCTTCCCTTGTGAATGGGGGAGAGGAGGCCAATGATGCAGAGGAAGAGGAGGAGGAGGAGGTGCAGCAAGTGAGCGAACGTGCACCGACACTCCCTTCCCGCACTACGAGCGCTCCACGGAACCGCACCACACCGCAACAACGCCAAGGCCTTCAAGTCCCTGCAGCTGAGGAGGAAGGAAGGGGCAAGAGGAGAGTCCAAGCCCCTAATAGGCTGACCTATGATGCGCCGGGGAAGCAGGGCAAGACGGCCCTAGCTGGAGCGGCAATGATGGTCGGAGACGACGAGGAGAGTGATTACGAGGAGTGTGCCTTCGCATTCTTCTCTCCGGTGGAGACACCGGGAGAACCAGCAACTCTCAAGGAAGCCTTGGAGAGTAGTGATGCTGAGGAGTGGAAGAAGGCAATGGAGAGTGAGCTGAAGAGCATTGAGGAGAACGACACGTACGAGTTGGTGGAGCTACCGGAGGGGCGTACGGCGATTACGTCCAAGTGGCTCTTCAAGATCAAGTCCGACGCCGACGGCAAGATCGAGCGTTACAAGTCTTGGCTGGTGGCCAAGGTATACCAGCAGAAGGAGAATGTGGACTACAAGGAGCTGTTTGCTCCTATGGTGAAGCCGACGACGCTGCGAACCCTACTCGCGGGAGCCGCGATTAAAGGATGGGTGGTGAAGCAGCTAGACATCGTCACGACGTTTCTCAACGGAATCCTCAAGGAAGGAGGAGATTTTTATGGCGCAGCCAGAGGGGTTTGACGATGGCAGCGGCAGAGTGTGGAAGCTGAAGAAGGCCCTCTATGGGCTGAAGCAGGCCCCTAGGCAGTGGTACCTGAAGCTGCGCGAGGTGTTGGAGGAGATCGGCTTCACTCCCTCAACGGCCGATCACTCCTTGTTCATGCTTGGCGAGGGGGAGCAGAGGAGCTTCATGGTCGTGTACGTGGACGACATCCTCATCTTCTCACCCTCCTCTGACCTTGTGAAGGAGGTGATGCTGAAGCTGCAAGACAAGTTCAAGTGCAAGTCCCTTGGGGACGTGAACTTCTACCTCGGGCTCCACATCGAACGAGACGTGGAGAAGCGGTGCATGCGGGTGCACCAACGCAAGTACCTGGAGGCATTGGCTGCCAACTTTGGGCAGAATGAAGGCCATGTGGCTACACCCTTTCCCTCTGGGTTCAAGTGTGTGAAGGGACCAGAGGAGGAGAGCGTGGGTGAAGAGGAGAGGCGCCGTTTTCACTCGTTGGTGGGCAGCCTCATGTACGCGGCAGTCAACACACGACCGGATGTCGCGTTTGCTACCGGGCAGCTGGCTAGGGTGGTGCAATGCCCTAATGAGGAGCAGGTAGCAGCTGGAATGAGGGTGGCCAAGTACCTTGGCCAAACACCGACCGTTGGGCTGCAATATTCGGCAGCGGCACAAAGGCGCCAAAAGGGCGCGGATGGTGTGGAACCCGGGCGTTTGTTCCTCACCGCATTCTCGGATGCCTCCTATGCTTCTGAACCAGAGGACATGACAAGTGTTGGAGGGTTCATTTGCTGTGTTGGTGGAGGCCCAACTGCTTGGGAGAGCAAGAAGCAGGTGGACCAAGCATTGAGCTCGGTGGAGTCCGAGTACATGGCACTCTTCCGTGCCATACGGGAGATTGTGTGGCAGCGGCGTTTGTTGGCTGAATTGGGGGAGGAGCAGCAAGGACCTACCCCACTCTATTGTGACAGCCAGGGAGCCATTGCTCTAGCCAAGAACCCTGTGCTACACGGCCTGACGAAGCACATGAGGGTGAAGTGGCACTGGACAAGGAGCATGGTGGCCGCGGGTGAAGTTGAGCTGCGCTACGTGAAGACGACGGGGCAGCCGGCAGACATGATGACTAAGAGGCTGGTGGAGCAGCAGCATTGGAAGTGTTGCAAGCTGGCCGGGATGGCTCTGAACTGAGAGAAGCAGATTCTATGGCCAACAACCCGAGGGGGAGTTTGTTGGTGCAACCCTACGGTTTGCACTCGGCTTGTTGTCCGTGTGCGTGTGCGTACATGCGTGTGTATGCATGGAGTGGTATGAGTGCATGAAATAAATATATATTTCATGCTTATAATGGTGTGTGAATGATGGGTCATGATGTCAAGTGTGTGTGTCGAGTCAATAGCGAGTTATCGCTAGTCGCGTGTAACGCAGTCATTTTGTGTGTCCCGCGCGGTTTTTTTTTGTCGTGCGCGGTTTCTATTTTGTCAATTGTCGAACGTTCGGCGTGTCGCAGGTGTGTGCAGCAGACCCATCAAGAACTCAAGGATGAGTTTTGTGATGAAGAACCCGAGCCTTGGTTCAAGCTTCAAGTGTTTTTGAAGCTCGCCAAAAGGCTACACCTCAAGATATTGAAGATTGTTACATTACAAAGTGTAGTGTAACATTTCAGTTGGTGTAGGCCCTTGTGAAGGGTAGTTTCGAGACCCTTCTTGGTTGGGGACAGTGTGGCACTGTTCCCCATCACTGTACCTCGGCTCTTGGGGTTTGTAGGAGCTGGGAGTCATTCCCAACTCGTAACTCTTCCTAGCTGTTCGTAATTATGTTTCTAAGACTAAGTTGCTGCCATAGTGCCGTTCGTTCAAACTGATGCTGTGTCGTCAAATCTTAATGAAATCGTGCGATCTAAATTTCCTATTGTAGGCGACGTTAAGACGCTCCAGATCCAAGTTGAATGAAGTCAATTGGAGCTGTGACCAGATCGCTATGATTGTTTGAAGCCGCTGGGCAGAAACCTGACTGCGCACTCTATCTTTCGTTTTAGGCATATTGAAGCCTACTGTGACTATAACAGGGCAAGGTGCTGGCGCAGGGCAGGGCGCTGGCGAAGGGCAGGGCGCTGGCGCTGGCGCAGGGCAGGGCGCTGGCGCAGGGCAGGGCAGGGCGTGCGCGAGGCTGCGCGACGCGGGGCAAGGCAGGGCGTGCGCAGAACAGCGCGACGCAGGGTAGTGGGGTAATGTGGTAACTACAGTCGGTCGCTAAGTATGGTGGGCCCGGAAAAAAAAAAAAAAAAAGGTCCTATCTGCTCGGATACCATGTCAAGATAGCAAGCAGGAATGATTGCATTGAGTGAATTTTGGGTACAAGTACTAACCCTAATTGGGTTGTACCCCATATGGGCTACCCCACTATAGCCTACACATAACTAGCACAGATATAGTTTGACAATTTATACTTTCTGTATTTGCATGTTTTAATCATCTCAATCATTTTACATTCACTCTGCTATTGAGGTCAAGGGCCCACCACCACTACTCAAGCGAACCTTCCCGAGGTGATCCTTGGGTCGATCAGCCTCTGATCGTAACAAAAGGGAGAGGGGAGAAGGTCACAAGAGGACACGAGAGATGACGAGAGGCATGTGCGAGTCGGTGTGGCAGACTAGCTGGGCGGGGCGGGGGTAGCTGAGGCAAGAAAATAAGGGCGCGCGTCCTTATACAGTAAATTGCAAAACTCGTATTTTTAGTTGAAATTTTACCATTTGAACCTAGGTTGATCTAGGCTCGACTATATCGATTCATATTGCTCGAGCCACTGTTCCTCGCTTCACATGTTCTCACATGGCACACGAGTTCAACCATCAAACTTCACCTTTATACAGTAAATCTCGAGTCGTGCTAAACTTTCCTAGGTTACCCGGTTGGGCGGTGCAGTTCGTGACCTTATCCAGCTTCGGTAACACAGTACGAATAACCTCGTTACTGTCGCGAAACTCGTGGATTTTCGTGCGTGCGCAGAAGATCACACAATGGAAAAATGTAAATGTAAAATTTCGAATGTAGGTCGACTCCAGTTCAGTGCCTAACACCTTTCATACAGTTTTAACTAGGACACGCGATTTTCTTGCGATTTGTTTTGCGAGATTAACGAAGCAGGTCACCAGCTAATGTTCGACATTTTTCCCGAATGTCTACACGAAAAGACACACGCCCTAAAGGTGAGAAAAGGGGAATGAAAACTTGCAAATGTCTGTCCCCAGATAGTAGCGCATATGCACTTATAATAAATATAGATTTTTTTAAGGGGGCGCTTGTAATCAAGTAAGGGCCATAAGCACATGCTCTTCTATAATGACAAATACAATTTCATACTTCTAGGGTACCAAAATGTACATTCCATTATTGCAATTTGAACCGACCAGGCTGCAATCTGGCCCGGACCAGCCCAGCTTGATGCTGAAACCCTGAGCTGCAACGAAGGTCACATCCGGCCTGGAGTGCCAGGCCGGGCTGGCTTGATACGCGCCGACAATTAAGAACACCAGCCAAGCCAAGGATGCCAACCGCCCAGGCTGCCACTCGCCCAGGCTGCCACCTGCCCCATGCTCATGCCTAGGATGTGTCACGTGTACAAAACTCACATGGTGCAGGTGCAGAGCTTCCTGCATCGTTTGATATAACTCCATGACACCATCACCTAGTCCCTCTCCACCATCATCTGCCGTATTCTACCCAAGACCAAGAGCGCGTGCAAGTAAGACACACCCGAGAGGCATGGCGTACCGTAGGAGGGCCAAATTGGACGCGTAACGGAGGAGCATAATGCAGCTGGGGTGAAGGACAGGAGATTAAGGCTCATGCTATATTCTACTATCAGGTCTTGGGTGTAGGGGGGATGGTGAGTGGTGATAAGGGGTGGTGTTGGTTGTGGGGATGACTCATAGGAAATTGGAAGGAGAAGAGGCTATCACTGACGGCACCTGCACACGCGGCTGTAGAGGGGAAGTGGGGAGACCAGGGCAGGGGATGCTATGTGAGGGGAAGACCAGGGAGAGAAGGTCAGGAGACTTGCAAATGGGTGCAGCGTGAAGATGGAGGGGTTGGGTTGGGCCAACAAGACTGAGGTATTGCTGCATTCGAGCGCATGCTGCTCGCGCAGCTGCTTGCAACAACGGCAATCAAGACGCGACTGGGCGTCCCGCTGCATTGTCATCCCGAAAAAGGACTTCGGTAATCAAGCGGTGATCAATTACCGACCCCTGAATACAGTGACAGAAACGGCGGACCAGTTTCCCATGTCGAGGATCGATGATATCCTCGACCAAATGATGGAGTCGCTGTTCCTTTCCGTCCTCGGTGTCAAGTCGGCTTATCACACTATCCGGGTGGCCAAGGAGGACATTCCCAAGACCGCTTTCGTCACTTCCTCCGGCCAAAACGAGTATGCAAGGATGACATTCGGTCTAAAGACCGCCCCTACTACCTTCCAGCGCCTCATGACCACTACCTTCCGTACCCACCTTAACGCCATCACCTATCTCGATGATATCATAGTATTTTCCAACAGTTGGGAAGAGCACATGGAGCATCTGCGGGATTCTTTCGAACGGGTGAAGGCCAAACACCTGCTCCTCAAGCCCAACATATGCGAATTGGGCTTCTATTCTACGATCTTCCTGGGGCATAATCGTGACTAGGGACGGGGTGATTCCGGATGCTGGAAAGGTGGAGGAAATCAGTAACATGGCGGCACCGGTGGATGTGAAGGGGGTCCGAGAGTTCCTGGGGTGCACCAGTTACTACCGACGTTTCATCAAGGGGGCAAAGGTGGGCATTCCCGTTCGCAGCTGCTGCACAAGGATCATCATGAGTGGACAGATAAACGCGACAAGAAATTTAATGCCCTCAAATGGGCTTTATTGTCCCTGCCCATCCTCGCTTTCTCATATTTTTCTGAGCCATTTATCCTCTAGACGGACTTCTCTGCTACGGCCTTGGGGGCCATCCTAGCTCAACAAGGATGGGAAGGGGGCGGAACGAGTGGTGGCGTACGCGAGCAATACAACAAGGGGAGCAGAAAGGAACCTGTCTTTCACCCACAGAGAGTGCTTGACAGTGGTGTGGGCCAATAAGCACTTCCGACCCTACCTCTATGGGAGCCGATTCCTGCTCCAGTGGCTAACGGCGGCCAATGACTTAACGGGGAAGTTGGTCAGGTGGAGTCTACTCCTTCATGAGTACGACTTTACCGTTTCCTACCGGCCTGGAGAAATACACCGGAATGTGGATGCAATAAGTCAAATGCACCAAGGGTTGCATCAAGGGATGCATTCTCTCATGCACACTCACCTCCCTTGTCCCCCACCACAAAACCCATCTTCATGTTTACAACTCTGTTCCCACGATCACCCCCACCACCACCAGCGGGAGAAGGAAGCAGCAGCCTAGTGGAAGGGGAAGGGGAAGAGGGGGGGTAGTGGTGAGGAGGAAGGAGAATGCGCAGATGCCCGTGAGCCGGAGGAAATGAGTAGCAACACGGAGAAGCGGGAAGGAGAAGAGGAAGGGGAAGTCGGGCACGCCGAGTCCGAAGGGTCCGAAGAAGAGGACGAGGGATCTGGGGAAGAAGGTGATGAGGCGGAGGAATCCAGTGATGAAGAGGGGGGGGATAAGGGAGAGGAAGATGAGTCGGAGGAGTAAGACGAGGAAATGGTGGCCCCAGGGGTAGGATGGCAGGGGAATGACCCTGATGAAATCGAGGAAAGGGAGCCCTCAACCCCAATGACGCAGCCTCCCAAATGGGTCAGACGAGATAAGGGGAAGGCAAAGGAGGAGGTTGGGAACTTCAAGGCAAACGAGGGAGGTAGCCGTGACCTCCCAAGGGAGACGGGAAAAGGGCAGATGGAGTTGGACCCTTACACGGAGCCGAGGAGGGAGAGCAGCCGGGTAAAGGTCTCGCATCCGAGACAACCACGTTAGACATATGGGACGACCTCAACACCCTGTTCTTTTTGGAGTATGTGGAGGTTGATTCGGCGTGGTCTATGGCGGAGAAACGGAGGGTGAGGGCTCGAGGAAAGAAGTTTGAGCTACGGGATGGGGTTCTTTGGACCCTGAAGGCTATGGGGGATAAAATGTTGAGATACTAGCACAAGTGGTAGTTAGGTTTAGGGCCTAGGCTTAGTAGCCTAGGCCAAGGGGGGAGAGGAAGTTTGTGCCAAGAGAGAAAGTCGAAAATAGGAATGATGCAATATGAGAAACAAGTACAAGTTATAGTTCAGGAAGGGTGCACCACCAAGCAAGAACAAATGTATGACTACACTACAGCTAGAACTACATGCAGTTATATATAATTCTGACATCCCCCCGTAACTGCATGCAGGAATAGCTAAGTGAAAGACACAACCTGCAGGGGTACACCACAGACCGAGAAAACAGCAACAGCAGGCAAGGCAGCAGAAAAGGTTCGGCAGCAAAGGGGCAGGCGACAGCAAGGCACTTCTGCCACCCCCTTACTCTCCTCCCCCCCGGACCACAGGAGGGGCGGCAGGGAGAGAGAGGAGGCGGGCTGGCGCTGGCTGGTCACCCCTTCCATCCCCTCACCCTCCCCCTCCCCCTCCCCCCCACACTGCTGCAGGAGCAGCAGAGGGGGGAAGAGAGGAGAGGTGGAGGGACGGCTGCTGGTTGGTCTCACACCCGCCACCCCAGTGCCACTCCCCCGGCTCCCCCACACCCTCACACCCTCCCCCCCAGCGGCAGCTGCAGCAGTGGGAACGAAAGGAGGAGGAGGGGAAAGGAAGCACAGGGGCGGCTGCACCGAGTGCAGGCGCGGGTGAGGCAGGGGCACCGTCGCGGGCGCCAGGGGCGGGTCCGCGGCGGCTCAGGGCACCGTCGCGGGCGCCAGGGGCGGGTCCGCGGCGGCTCAGGGCACCGTCGCGGGCGCCAGGGGCGGGTCCGCGGCGGCTCAGGGCACCGTCGCGGGCGCCAGGGGCGGGTCCGCGGCGGCTCAGGGCACCGTCGCGGGCGCCAGGGGCGGGTCCGCGGCGGCTCAGGGCACCGTCGCGGGCGCCAGGGGCGGGTCCGCGGCGGCTCAGGGCACCGTCGCGGGCGCCAGGGGCGGGTCCGCGGCGGCTCAGGGCACCGTCGCGGGCGCCAGGGGCGGGTCCGCGACGAGCAGATAAAACGTCACGCGCCACCCGGGCGCGGGACAGAAGGAAATTCGCCACGCGCCCGAGGCGCGCGACCGGAAAAACAGCAGCGGAAGCTTGAGGCAGGCCCACAGGCCAGGACGTAACAGGCTCTTATGCCATGTTGAGATACTAGCACAAGTGGTAGTTAGGTTTAGGGCCTAGGCTTAGTAGCCTAGGCCAAGGGGGGAGAGGAAGTTTGTGCCAAGAGAGAAAGTCGAAAATAGGAATGATGCAATATGAGAAACAAGTACAAGTTATAGTTCAGGAAGGGTGCACCACCAAGCAAGAACAAATGTATGACTACACTACAGCTAGAACTACATGCAGTTATATATAATTCTGACATAAAATGCCGGTCGATAGGAAGGAGGAAAGGGTGGAGATCATTAGCTTCCTGCACGGGCTGGAGCACCTCAGAGTGCCATGAACCACCGATCTAGTATGGAAGCAGTACGATTGGTATGGCATGGGGAGTGATGTAACGACCTTCGTGCGTGGGTGCCCTGCCTGCACGTTCCAGAAGGGATCCTGGACCACCAAAGAAGAGCTGCGGCCGGTCCCGGTAACAAAGCCATGGGACCGAGTAGTGATCGACTTCGTCGGCTCGCTAACAGTGACGACAAAAGGGGGGAACCGGTACATCATCTCTGCCAAGGATCATTTCACTAAATGGCCTGAGTGTATGGTAGTGAAACGGGCCGACTTAGAGACCGCAGTTGCTTTTGTAGCGAAGAAAATCATCTCGCACACAGGTTATCCACACTGACAACTGACAACATTTCCGTGGGGAATTCGGGGTGCTGCTGGAAAAGATTGGGATCTATCGCGAATTCTCTCGCCCAGATTCATCCTCAGAGCTCGGGGCTCATCGAGAGGTTCCAGCAGATGCTAAAAGGGGCATTGGTTAGGCTAGAGGAGACCAACCCGTTCGAGTGGGATGAGAACATATGGGGGGTTCTATTGAGATACTGGGCCTCCATTCATGCATCCACTAAATTCTCCCCCTTCTACATACCCCATGGCCGCCACCCCAGCATCATAGGGAGTACCTTGACGGAATGGGAGGTGAAGGAGCTGACGGAGCAGCAGCAGCTGGGTATATCTATGAACGGTCCTCTGGGACGGAGCTGGCGCTAGGATAGGTTGCTGAGAATCATGAAAAGGCACAGGAGAAGCAGAAGGCCGACTTCGACAGGCGTCGGACCATCTTGGAGCCGATAAAAGTGGGAGATTTCATCTGGGTAAAGCCGAATAAGAGGGTGGCTTGGGCGGATCAGGATCGGAAGTATAAGGCGCTCTTCTGGGTCAAGGAGGTGGAGGCATTCCACGTGGTGGTGGAGGCAAAGGGTGGAGTGGTTTGGCGGGAGTCCAAGGTGACCGTGAAAGTGGTGCATGTGAGCTTGTGATTTCAACCCACCCCCGCCCCCCATACAAAGGGCAAGATCGTGTTATGTGATGCTATCATTTGCATTCACGTCTGCCTGCCTCCCATCATATGCTCATGCATTGCATGCGTGGTGCGAGCGTGTGCAAGAATTTGTGTTAGTTGTGGTTTGGATTATCTGAGTATGTGTGAATGATATTTTGCTTGAGCAGATATTTGAAATTAGTTATATGCTCGAGAGCTTTCCGACGAACCATGAATTGTTGCGATCGGAGGAAGAATGACTAAGTAACAAACGTTCGAAGTTTTGATTGGGATGCGACGACTTCGGGAAGTTGCGAAGTGACTCAATATCAGGTACAGACTTTTGGGGGTTGGGAAATTCGTCCCCATTACTGTAGATGATGCCAAGTGGTTGGGAGAAACCAAACCAGGTTGGCAAGTGTGGCCAAGTGGGGTGAGGTGGATGGCGTGGGTTGGGAAGGTGATAAAAGTAAAAGTGAGATTGCTATGGGAGGAGATTTGATATGCTTTTGGGGTTTCCTTGGTCGTGCATCTGTGTGTGTGTGTGTGTGTGTGTGCGCGCGCGTGCGCGTGCGCGCGTGCGTGTGTATGTATGCATGTTTCGGTGTTCTTTAAAAGAACGGTACTTGATGCGGAACAGGGCCCAAAATTGGTTTTCATAGCTACACTGGCTAATCAGGGTTTCAGCCTGTCCCACCCTGATGACTTAGGGTTACTTTTTCTGTACACTCACATATACAGCCTAAACAAAAATATAGCATGATTGAATCATAGTCAATTTTGACATACTATGTTTTCTAGAGTATAAGCAGTCAGTGTGGCTTAGTTATTCAGCAAAAATTATCCGAAGGGTAAGGTTGAAGGTGCAGATTTTGATGCAATATAAGTGCAAGTCAGACGCTACACTTTCTAGTCATACGCTGCTATTTTAAGGGTAAAAGAAACCACTCATTTTGAATAGGGGTATCTATGAAGTTATACTGCCTGGATCAGTGTAACTGAAAAAAAAATGGCTTACAAAAAAGGGAAAAATGGTATTTTACCTTGATATTTCGGGCCCTTATGCAAAAGCTGCCTTTGTGTAAGGATTTTTTCGACAATCCTTACTGCACCGTCAACATCGCGTACAGCAACAGCCACTTGTTCGCCCGTTACTGCTAACGGGGCTTCGACAACTTCCCGTGCACTGTTTCACCAAACCATGCACCACTGGCCCGCCTGTGTCGGCCTACGCTTTCGGGATAGTCCGAACCTCGATGCCAGCCTAGCACTAGCTAGGTCGCATGCACCGCGTTACCGTTTGCATGTTTCGTGTATAAGTATTTGCTCATGCCTTCGATCATTCCTTGTACTCGTTTGACACTTGGTGCAATCCTCGCTATCTCGTTCTATTGCGCCTGTCACACTTTGACACAATTATTACAATTGTTGCGTCATAGCTTGTCCTCAAAATTGCATTTTCTGTAACGTAACTGCACCGAGCCTAATCCCAAGTGTAAGAAAATATCCTTTTCCTTACTTCGCGTCCCTGCTCAGCGCGTACACCACTGTTCCCGCCAATAGCTCTCAACAGTGCACCGTTACGACTCGCGACACTCGCCTCGACTACTGTTCCCGCCACTGCTGACGACACGACCCAACCTCACGGCTCGGTTGGTAACCCGCGCTCCGGACCTCCGCCTCGACAATTCCCAACCTCGGCGCTAGGCCTGTAGTGCACCCCATTTTCAAGCATTACCGTCACCACGCTAGCTTCGATATATATCTTTCGAACATGCCTTCGCTCAATATATTGTTTTGCATTGATAGTGCAATTCTAGCTCGCTCACTAAATTGCACTCGTAAAACTTGGTATTCAGAGCCTACAATCTCTTCTCGCACAGCACCCACACCTTCGCTTCCCCACTATCTCATATTTTGAAGGGGTTAGACGTGTCTCAGCGTTCAGGCACCGCCGCTCGAATTCCCTTTTCGAAAGCACGCACGACCAGGACCGAGGCTCTCGCTGAGTCTGCCCAACACCCCCACTGTTACCGAGTTCACCCTTACGACGTTGATGCAGGAGCAAATTGACCGTGTCGTGTGCCAACTTGAAGATTTGGCGCTCGAAGCTACAACACTCACGGCGGAATGTGACTCCTCCTGCAAGAAATCAACGACGAACGCACCAGCACCAGCACAAGCACGTGTAAACGCACCTGAGCAATCGGACAAGGCGATTGTCATCTCGTCCGGCTCACCGTCACAACATGACAGTGTAGGACAGCACTCAGGCGCAGCAAGTGATGGCGCCGCCCAATCGGTGCCTGGCATGGAGAGGAACAGGGCCGCACCAAGCGCGCAGGGGCCTCGTAAAGCCCGTTTGGCACGTGGAATTTGCAGCAGTAAGTGACAACAACGACATCATCGCGCCGATGCCGCTCAAATCGCAGTGCTCACCCTGCTTCGATCCTAGCCACCGTGAACGTCCGACGGTTCAATCGTGGATTTTCACGATGAACGTCTTCTTCAATGGGAATTACGTCGAGTCAGACGCAGCGAAGATCCGATACGCTATTTCGTTGTTAAGGGGCCCCGCCATGGATTGGAGGCGAGTCATCGTGGCGTCGCCATGCGCCTACGAGCCGACGTCGTAAGAGGGAGAGCCCACGAGTCCATCAGTCACCTGGAGTTCATTCTGCGAAACCGCCGAGTACAGCACGTGGGACGCATGGTGCGTGAGGCTTCTGGCGTGCTTCGAGCCGATCGCGGCTTCAATTTTAGCACGTCCTAAACTGCGCACTTGGCGGCAGCTCGGGTCGGCTCAACACTACACCAGTAGTTTTCTCGCTCTATGCGAGTAAGTCGGATACATGCATGAGGCGGAGCGGGTGGACCGTTGCGTCTGCAGACTGAAGCTGGACATCTCGCACGAGATTATGCTACACGAGCTATCAAATTTTAACTAGATCCTTGCGCTCGCAGTGAAAATCGCCATCCTACGCTGACCGAGACCAAGGTTCACTATTGACAACGTCATCGGGGACCGGCCTAGCACGCCACCGTACATGCGTTGCGGCAAATGCAGCTGCCGCGCCATTTAAGGGGCGCTGCTTTGCTTACAATAGGCGAGGCCATCGCAAAAGCAAATGCCCAGAGGAGCTGAGGCGCCGCGGAGCAGAGCAGGGGAGGGAGTTTCAGAGGCAGGGAAATGGCAGCAGTCGGTAGAAAACGGGACAACTACTGACGAGACAACCTGCTCGCCCAACCTCACCGACCCTCACCGAGTCACAGTACCGATTCACGCCATCCATTGGGCTCGGATGAATAGGGGGGGTACAGCGACGGATTGCCCAATTGACTCACGGGAAAATACAGGGGACAACAGTGAATATTTTTATAGACAGAGGAGCAAGTCACACTTTAGTTGATACCGCAACCGCAAGGAAACTGCAACTGATGCTTAGCCATTGAATACCGGAAATCGATGCACGCTTAGTTGACGGCACGCCGCTGGCCATACGGGAAAAGGTGGAGAGGGTAAAAGTTCGCTGCGGAAGGAAACTTCGGGTTTACACAGGAAATGCTCGCGACGACGCTGGATGGGCACGACATTTTACTGGGACGTGATTGGATGCGACGCAACTACCTTTGAATTGACGGGACCACGGGTAGCTGCACTGTGCGAAGTAGTGGTAACTGGGTCGAACTACCTCACTAGCAGACGCCAGAGTCTTCAGCGGTCAACGTCAACGCCATCACGATGAAACGGGCTGTGGCCGCTAGAGCTGACATGCACGCAGTTGATATAACATTGGTAGTAGAAGCAGAGTAGCCGAGTGACTTTCAGAAACTGCTGCCAACTGTACCGTACGAACTACAGGAACTATTGAAACGGTACCTGGGGATTTTCCCGGACGACTTTCCGAAGGGATTGCCACCTCAGCGAGCACACGACCACCGAATAGAGTATAACCGGGAGCACATCCAACTGTACAGCAGTAGTTCAGACCTACACAACCCGAGCTCGTCGAACCGAGGAAGCAATTCGACTACCTGTTAGAGAAAAAATCCATCCGCTCAAGCTCGTCACCATTTGCCGCACCGATACCGTTCACACTGAAAAAAGACAGAGGGTTTCGCTGTCAGAATCAACAGACTGGAATGACTGTACTAGCACAAAGTTGGATACAAGTAGGAAACCCTAATCTAGTGTACCCCCTAAGGTGTAACCCACTACAGCCTACAATCATATAAACATATAATGTTTGACACACCCCCATAGGCACAGTGGGAGACAACCACAGGGTCACAAGACCAGTCAAAGCAAAGGAAGGCAAGCTCAGGGTGGATCTCAAGGATTCCACACAAATTCCGAGCACAAGCAAGCGGTCACAAGACCAGTCCACATGCAGGTTTATAATAGAGCAAGAGATACATTGATCACAACCTAGCAAGAGTGAACATGCAGGTATATATATATATAGTGATCACAGTACAAGCAGGGTCAAGAAGTAAGCAAATGAGGTCCAGTAGGCACAAGGCCTAGCAGAGTGCAGAAGCGCTGATGGTCACAAGGCTGGAGCGCCTTGGTGAACACATCAGCAGTGTTGGCCTCAGTGGCCACGTAACGAATACAAAGCTGACCGCGCTGCTGCAGCTCTCGAGCAAGGAAGTACCGCAGGGCGATGTGCTTCGTTCTGTGCTCCAGTCTGTGCTCCTCACACAAGGCAATGGCAGCCTTGTTGTCGACGTACAGCACTGGAGGAGAACGAGGCCGCTCTCCCAGGTCGGTCAGCAGGTAGGTCAGCCAGCGTAGCTCCTGGGCAGCCATGGCTGTGGCGTAGATCTCAGCCTCACAACTGGAGCTGAGAACAGAAGAAGAGCGTGTAGAGCGCCAAGAAACTGAGCCAGAGCCAAGGCTGAAGGTGTAACCCTGAGACGACCGCTGAGTAGCCTGGTCGTCTGCCCAAGAAGCGTCTGAGTGTCCTGTGAGTACAACTCGGTCTCGCCCTCCAAGCACTAGCCCCATGCCCGACGTACTGCACAAGTAGCGCAACACCCTCTTAGCGGCATCCATGTGCTCCTTCCTGTGACGGCCAGGAGCGACATAGCGCGCAAGGATGCTAAGAGGGTATGCCAGGTCAGGTCGAGTGCAGGTCATCAGGTACATGAGACAGCCCACAAGCTCTGGATACGGGCCACTCGGCTCTACGGACTCATCCGAAGGCAGAGCTGAGAGCGAGTGACCGGTAGGCAGAGGAGTGGACTGAGGCGAGGAGTACGTGAAGCGGAAGCGCTGAAGGATCTGCTGCACCATGTGTGACTGAGTCAAGGTGATGGTGCGCCGTGCTCTGTCCCGGGTGATCCGCAAGCCAAGATAGCTCGTCAGTTCCCCCAGGTCTGTGCACGTGTGTCTCCTCTGCAGCTCCGACTTCACGTGGGCGAGTGCCGCGGTGTCAGCAGTGGCAAAGACCAGGTCGTCGACGTACACGAGGATGTAGAACGGCGGCAGCGAGGTGTCTGTGCGTAGAAACAGTGACGGGTCAGCAGTAGAGGGAGCGAACCCTAGAGCCGCAAGTGTCGTCCTCAGTGTGTTGTGCCACTCACGCGGTGCCTGGCGGAGACCGTAGACCGGCCGCTGGAGCCTCCACTGGGTACCAGGAGGAACCGACCCAGTGAAACCAGGAGGGCGACGCAGCCAGATCTCCTCGTGCAGGCTGCCCTGTAAGAAAGCAGTGCTGAAGTCAAGTGAGTGAAGCTCGTAGTCGCGCTGAGCGGCTATGTGCAGGTGGTCATCTTCGGGGTGGGGGAGAAGGTCTGGAAGAAGTCAACTCCCTCTCGCTGGCTGAAGCCTCGAGCAACGTAGCGCGCCTTGAAGACAGGAGGAGAACCCGGCGGCCGCTTCACCCTGAAAATCCACATGCCACTGACGATGTTCGCCCCAGGAGTGGACTTCGAGGAAGCCATCTCTGCGTCCATGGCTGTCTGCCACTGAGAGGAGTAGGGACCCGCCATCGCCTCAGCATAAGAGCGCGGGGTCGGGATGTCAGGAGCATCCGGGTCTCCCTCAGGGGCAACTAGTAAGGACACGAGACGGGGCAAAACAGCAGCAAGGCACTGGAACTCCTCCTGTCTGTCCTCAAGGACGTCCGTGCCAAGAGCACACTCACCCCCGACGGACGGAGGACAGACAGACTCAGACTCAGACTCAGCGACAAGGCTAGCAGCGTAGTCTAGACGACACCGGGCAGCAAAGTCAACCAACTCAGCGACCAGCGCAGACGCAGCAGAGGACGCAAAGGTAGGGTCAGTGACAACAGTAGCGAGGAGACGCGTGACAGTGGGACTGGCAGCACGACGGGAGTCAGACTCCGGGACAGGCGGAGGACACTCTACGGAGGGAGGAGGACAGGGAGAAGGAGCCTGACCAAGAACCTGCTGAAGGAGCGGTACGAAGTACGGTCGCGGCCGCGCAGCGTCTCCAGAACCAGCAGAGACACCAGCAGCAGGGTCCTCAGCACCAGCAGTAGCTCCAACGTCCGGGTCCTCAGCACCAGTAGCAGCTCCAACGCCCGGGTCCTCAGCACTAGCAGCAGCGCCACCGCCCAGGTCCTCAGCACCAGCAGCAGCTCCAACGCCCGGGTCCTCAGCACCAGCAGAAGCGCCACCGCTCGGATCCTCAGCACCCGCGGCAGCTCCAACGCCCGGGTCCTCAACAGCAGCAGTAGCGCCACCGCGCAGGTCCTCAGTACCAGTAGCAGCGCCACCCCCAGGGTCTGCAGCACCAGGAGCACCACTCCGAAGACTGCAGCGCCGCGCGTACCACTCTCGGATCTGCTGAATGGGGGGGAGCTCCTGGGTAGGAGGGGAAGTACTGGTACGAGCTCCAGCAGCACCTCTCCGGAGGCGGCAGTACTGTAGGTACCTCTCCTGCAGCTGCTGGGAGGAGAGGGCTCCTCCAGGTGTAGCACGCTCAGGCTCAGCACCTCCAGACACAGCACCCCCAGACGCAGCACCCCCAGGCTCAGCACCTCCAGACTCCGCACCTCCAGGCTCCGCACCCCCAGGCTCCGCACCCCCAGGCTCAGCACCCCCAGACTCAGCACGGTCAGGCTCAGCACCCCCAGGCTCAGCACCCTCAGACGCAGCACCCCCAGACGCAGCACCTCCAGACTCCGCACCCCCAGGCTCAGCACCTCCAGGCTCAGCACCACCAGGCTCCGCACCCCCAGGCTCCGCACCCCCAGGCTCAGCACCCCCAGACTCAGCACCCCCAGGCTCCTCACGGTCAGGCTCAGCACCCCCAGCAGGACGAGAGTCAACAGCTACCTCGACAGGCTCACCCGGGTCTACCTGGGACACACCTGAGGGAGCGGCACCCTGAGGGGGGAGGGGGTCTGGTACCTCAGCACCTGGAGCCAGGAAGAGAGGCGGGGGGGGGAGTGGAGCAGTGCGGTAGGGGAAGAGGCGGTAGTAGGGGACGGACTCATCAAAAGTGACGTCCTGAGAGGCCAGGACACGACGCGAGGTGGCGTGGTAGAACTGCCAACCAGGCGCGTCCGGGACAAAGCCAAGGAAGACACAGGGGACAGCTCGACGGGAGAGCTTGTCCGCGGACGTATCGCGAACAAAAGCTCGAGATCCCCAGACCCGAAAACGCGACGCATCGCCAGCCTCTCCCGTCCAACGCAGTGTCGGAGAAGTCTCCGGTAAGGAGACACGGGGCCAGAGGTTGAGCTGATGCGCAGCGTATCGGACTGCAAACGGCCACAGAAAGTGGGGGGCAGCCGCATGAACCAAGGAGGTACGAGCGACCTCCATGACCAAGCCAATGCGGCGCTCAGCATCCCATTCTGCTGCACGGGCGGCAGCAGCAGCGGCGCACGAGCGGCAGCGGCTTAGGCGCACGGGCGGCAGCGGCAGCGGCAGCACACGGGCGGCAGCAGCTGAGGCGCACGGGCGGCAGCTGCAGCGGGCGCAGTAGCGGCGGCTGCAGCGGGAGCGAGTGCAGCAGAGGCAGCGGTAGCAGGCGCAGTAGAGGCGCACGGGCAGCAGTGGCAGCTGGCGCGACAGCAGCGCACGGGCGGCAGCGGCGCACGAGCGGGAGCGGCTGCGGGCGACGCGCAGGCTGTAGCTGCAGCGGCGGGACCATGGTAGCGGCAGCAGCAGCGGGCGACGAGCGGGCGGCAGCTGCAGCGGCGCACAGGCGGTTACGCGCGGGCAGCAATGTGCGGGCGCGCGGTAAAAAAAAAAGCGAGCCGCGCGCGAGTGGCTGGCGGGCTGCGCGCGCGCGGTAGGTAGGAGGCGCACTAGGGCGCGTAGGCGCACGAGGGCGCACGGTAGGTAGGTAGGTAGGTAGGTAGCGGTGGGCCCTAAGAACGGTCCTAGCGAAGGACCTGCTCTGATACCATGTCAGAATCAACAGACTGGAATGACTGTACTAGCACAAAGTTGGATACAAGTAGGAAACCCTAATCTAGTGTACCCCCTAAGGTGTAACCCACTACAGCCTACAATCATATAAACATATAATGTTTGACATTCGCATGTGTATTGATTACAGGGCAAAAATAGGGTAGCAGTCAAATCACGATATCCCATTTCCTGCGCCAACGAACTGATAGATAAACTGCGAATAGCACGGGTCTTTTCGAAAATAGATTTACGGGGAGGTTACCATCAGATTAGGGAGGAACCATCGGACTGCGCCAAGACGGCATTTAGGACTAGGTACGGGTCATTCGAGTACACGGTGATGCCATTCGGCTGACCAACGCATCGGCGGCATTTCAGATGATCATGAACGAGGCGTTTAGGACACTCTAAGATAAGTGCGTGATAGTGTACCTCGACGAAATCCTGGTCTATAGCCGCGACAAGAAGCAGCACTTAGCAGACTTAGAAGCAGTGTTTAAGATCCTAGACGAGAATTGCCTACTAACCAAGGGATCGAAGTGCGAATTCTTTCAGGACCGGCTAGAATTTATGGAGCACGTTATTTCGAAATTGACCCAAAGAAGTTAGACACGGTCAAGGCGTGGCGCCATCCGACAAACATCACGGAGCTGCAAAGTTTTTTAATTACGTCCGTTGGTTCGTCCCCGACATGGCGCGCTTAACAGCCCCGCTGATAGATTTACTACGGAAGGGTGTGGCGTTTATGTGTGGAGGAGAAAGAGCATGTTCACCGCTCGCACTGCGCATTGCCGACCCACACCGCCCGTTCGAAGTAGTTACTAACGCAAGTGACATCGCCATCGGAGCCGTACTGCTACAGGACCTACAGCCCATCGCATACGAGTCACGAAAACTGCATCCGCCCGAGAATAATTGTCCGATACACGACGGCAAAATGCTCGCGATCATGCACGCGTTCAAGACCTCGCGCTGTTACTTGACTGGCGCAGATATAATAGTACGGACAGACCACAAATCACTACACTATAGCCCCACCTCAACATACGACAGGTTTCAAACTTCCACGACACGGTCACCTACCGAAAGGGGGCATCAAACATCGCCGATGCACTGAGCCGCGCTACCGACCAAATCTATAGCCCCACCTCAACATACGACAGGTTTCAAACTTCCACGACACGGTCACCTACCGAAAGGGGGCATCAAACATCGCCGATGCACTGAGCCGCGCTACCGACCAAATCCACGCCATACTACTGTCAACGGGAGTTGTGTGTTGGCCCCGTCCTCGCTTGGGCGGAGCCGACTTCGTGGTCGGGTGTAGGGGTGCAGCCGACCTGCAGTAGCGGGCGAGCTGGTCGACGAGGAGATCGACCTGCGAGGGTGCCACTGCATGGGCACCGACTTCAGGACGGCGCTGATTTCAGGGAGGTCGACCTGGGAAGTCGACCTGCGGAGGGCGTCGACTTGGTGACGCCAACTTGGGGCAGCCGATTTGGGTGGTCGGCTGACAGGACTTCTGGTCGACCTGGTGTTTGGTCGACCAGGCCTGCAGGTCGATTAGGTGGTTGGTCGACCAGGCGTGATGTCGACCTGGTGGTCGACCGAACATGGTGGTCGACGAAGGAGGGGCCTACGTCGACCTCGACAAAGGGATTTAGGACGCCGAGCTGCTGGGCGTCGAGTAGCAGGGCGTCAACTTGGTGACGCCGACTTTGGGGTCGGCTGACAACTCTGCTGGTCGACGCAGAGCTGGACGACCAGAAGTGGCGTCGACCTGGAGCTGGTCGACCAGGGGTAGTGGTCGACCTGGTGAGGTCGACAAGAGGTGGCAGTCGACTTGGCAGGTCGACGGGCACACATAGGAGCAGCTGGTCAACATGGTTGCTTGGTCGACCAGGTTGCTTGGGTGACGAGGTTCTGCGGAAGAGTGCGACGGTCGCCCAGGTGGTTTTGGCGAGACCGACCTTGGTGGTGGTATCCCGAGGTCGATGTGGCTGATCAGAGGAAGTCGTCAGCACGTGGAAGATTTGGTCAGTGCGCTGTGCAGGTGACGAGGCACAGCGCGCCAATCATCAGCGAGCACTGCTGTGGGGGCGCTGCTGTGCTGCGGGAGCAACGCTGGCACGCTGTCAACTTGCGACGTTGGCGCACCGTCGACTTGCAGCGTTGGCAAGCCGCGACTCTGCACTACTAGAGTGCGGTCGACCAAGTCGCGCTGGCACGCGGTCGACCGTGCTGCGCTGGCAGTCGTCCTCCTTGCGTCCTAGCTCTGATGTAGTCCTGTCTTGCCAACTCCTTTGTACCATTGTTGTAAACTTTTGCTAGTGAACCTCATGCCAACTTTCCCTGTGAACCAGCAAGTAGTGTAAGCACGAGTAAACGTGCATGAACGCAGAGATCACACGAGCACTCGTGCCTAGCCCGTAGTCTAGCTCCCGTTGTAGTAGTTATCTCTGCATGGTGCGGTGAGCGTAGGCACACGACTTACCTTTCCGTCAGGTCGACATAGACACCACTTACCTAATTCGTGGTTGTAAGCGGGCAGCTGTGCGGTAGTCACTATGGTAGGAGCCGTAGGTGAGACAAGGGTGGTGGACACCCTGGAGGCACGGCTGGAGGATGCGAGGAGACGCCATGACGCCCAGGAGTACGGAGCAATACCCTGGGCGGTCGTCGAGGCTGGACTCCGCACCTTGTGGGCGACGGAGCACCCTTCTCGACCTGCCTCTCCTCGACCGGTGAACAACGAAGGCGGCGTCGACGTGGGCGTCAACGCCGGTGGTGGTCAAGTCGGCAGTAGTGCGGGAGGCACGTCGAGGCAGCGTGGTGTGATTCACGCCGATGAAGTCGGCGGCGTTCAGGCGCGAGGGATGCGGTTGTCGGCGGCTGCTGGCTCGTTGCAGGGTGACGTCGGAGGTCGACGAAGTGGATCTTCGCCGATGTCGGCGACCCAGGTGACAGCAGGTGGGATTGCTCTGAGCTATGGCTATTTCAAGTTTATGCTGGATAGGATCTTGGTCACTCCCCTGCTGGTCGGTCGACCCGACATTCTCACCTGGAAGGAAGCCATCGAGCCCCAGCTGGAGATGGCCAGGCTGATCAACTTTTCTCGCAATACCGTGGCGACGCCGGATGACCCCGACTTGCGTGCAGAGTTTCGCGCCGTGCAGCTGCTGACCTTCACGGTCATATCGCGGTGTTGCTCGCCGGGCATGCAAATCGCCCTGAAGTCGTGCAGGGAGCACCTCGACGCCGGCCACCGGGCGTGGCACTTCATCGAGTTGACTTACTTACCAAGTCACCGACGACTTGTTCATCGCCCAGCTTGAAGGGCAGCTGACGCACCTGCGTATGGGCGACCAGGAGACGGCGACGGACTACTGCAACCGAGCTCGGCGAATTCTCGCCACCATCAGGATGGCCGGCGCGCAGTACTCGACGGCGTCGTACGTCACCCACGTCATGCAGGGACTCCCGAGCAGCTACAACCTGCTGAAGCGGTTGTCGATGGCGCCGAGCACGCGGGCGACACTCAACGAGGACACGTTGACCTCGTACATCCTACAGGACGAGGCGATGCAGGAGGCCGAGCGGTCCCAGGAGCTCCTGGCGCAGGTGAACTACGTCGCCCTGGCGAAGCAAGGTGGTCGACCGGGGCAGCGCGGGCAGTCTGGTGGCGGTGGTAGTAGTGGCTGGAAGCCGGCCAAGGAACTCGATAAGAAGAAGTCAACCAAGGAAAGCGGTCGAGGAGGGGGAAGTCGACGTCGAGGGCGCTGGCTGTGCGGCGACCCCGACCACCTCTCCTTCGAATGCCCAGAATGCAGTGACTCAGACGACGACGACAAGGGAGGCCGCGGGAGGACTGGCAGCCGTCGTCCTCGTCGAGGAGGAAACAAGCCGCGCAAGGAGAAGCAGTCGACCACGTCGACCTCGGCGAAGGACGCCGACTCCTTTGCTGGCGGCAAGGGGCAGGACGACAAGTCTACGTCGTGCTCTCTGGTCGGCGTCGTGGAGCCGACCGTCTCGCTGGCGCCGGAGGCTGGCGAGGACTTCCAAGCGGTGGCGGCAGCTCTGCAGACTAATCCGGCGGTGGTCCTGCTCGACAGCGGCTGCTCGCACCACCTGATGGGGACGAAGGACGCCTTCGTCGACTTGGGGCCGAGCGGCGACGTGAAGCACGTGCGTGGCTTCAATGGGGCGCTGCAAGACGTCAAGGGCCGGGGCACGGTTGCGCTGCAAGGGGAGGCCGGGAAGCGGGTGCTCATTCCCGACGTGCTGTACGTCCCGGGCGTGCACATGAACCTGCTGTCGGCCGGTCAGCTGAAGGAGAACGGCGTGAAGCTGCAGGACGACGGTGACGGGATGCTGCTCGTCTCGGCGACGGGCGACGTGCTTGGTCGAGCAACGTATTCCGGCCGGGTCCTCTGCACCGACTTATGTCCCTGCTCGGCAACGAACGCAAACGAAGTGGTGGCTCTGCGGGCGATTGTCTCAGCGACGAAGTCGACGCCGGAAAGGCTACATGTGAGGCTTGCACATGTCACCATGGACACCATCCTGCGCTCGGCGAAGCACGAGGTCGCCACTGGGCTAAACCTCAAGTCGACGTCCGGCGCCGACTCACCGTGTGTTTCGTGCGTCGGCGGGAAGCTGGCGCGGCACTCCTTCCCCGACCAGGGCTCCAACACCGACGACGTGCTGGCCGTCGTGCACATCGACCTGTGCGGGCCATTCCGCGTGGCTGCCAAGGACGGCAGCCTGTACTTCTTGCTGCTGAAGGACCGCAAGACCCGCTACGCGTGGGTGAGGCGGGTTGCCAAGAAGTCAAACGCGCTGCTGGAGTTCCAGAAGTGGCTAGTGTTGGTGGAGCGGCGGGCGAAGTAGTCCGTCTTGCAGCTACGCTCTGACCGAGGAGGGGAGTTCCTCTTCAAGGAGTTCACCGCCTTCGTGGATGGCAAGGGGATCGTCCACGACCTGACCTGCCCCTACACCCCGCAGCAGAACGGCATGGCGGAGCGGGAGATGAGGACGGTGGTGGAGTCGGTGCGGACGATGCTGCTGCACATGGGCATGCAGCACCATTGGTGGCACCTCGCTCTGCGGCAGGCTGTCTGGGTCCGCAACTGCCTTTAGAGGTCGGCGCCGCCGGGGACGACGTCGTACCAGCTCCTCACCAGGACGAAGCCCGACCTGTCGCTGGCGCGCGTGTGGGGCTGCATGGCGCAATTTCTTGTCCCCGAGAAGCAGCGTGGTGGGAAGGTGAAGCCGAAGGCGAAGTGGGGCCTTCACCTCTGCATGTCGGAGGAGAGCAAGGGCTGGGAGCTCCTCGACATCGCCGACAACCGGGTGGTCACCACGTCGGACGTGGTGTTCTACGAGACGATGTCGCTGGAGGTGTGGAAGTCGGAGCATGGACCGGCATCGGGACGGACGCCGACCAACCCGCCGACGGACACCTCGACGGCGACACTGCCTCTGCTCGCCGAGGTCGGTGAGCTTGCTGATGAGGACGCCGAGGTCGTCCACCCTTCCTCCCCTTCCCCTGCCCCTCCCCTCGTCGCCGACCTGCGTGGGCTGACTCCGGTGTCGGCCTCCGGCGATGAGGGGAGCAGTGGGACGTCGCCTTTGGCGCAGACCAAGAGCATCGCCGGTGGCCGACGTGACGCCCAGCAAGTCGGCCTGTAAGTGAAATCGACGGAGGGGCAGCCTGGGAAGCAGCAGGCGCAGCCGACAGGGGAGCAGGCAGCAACAAGGCCGACCAAGGAGCAGTCGGCGACATGGCAGTCGACAGGGGATTCGACCACAGGGAAGACGTCGTCTGGGACGTCGACTGGGATGCAGCAGGACGACAAGGGCAGCGGAGCCGCTAAGGATGACGAAGGGGAGCAGTCGGACGTCAAGGAGTCCACCGACAGTGTCATGGTGGAGATCCAGCCTGGAACTTAGCGAACGGGCCGAATACAGAGGCCACCCGACTTTTTCGTGCCGGCTGCCTCCACCACAGCGTACGACAACGATGACGACAACCTAGCACATGATGACCCCGAGGACGATGACGACCTCCCGGATCTCAACCCCGACATGCACTCCGACCCCAAACATCGTTGGGACATCTCCACGATGACGGTGAAGGAGGCGCTGGCGAGCTGGAAGGGTGAGGCGGTGAAGGCCGCAATAGCGGAGGAGATCCGCAGCCTCATCAGCATGGGAACTTGGGAGATGGTCGAGCGCCCGCCCGGGGTGAACATCATGAAGAATCGGTGGGTGCTGACGACGAAGTACCGCATCGACGACACCGTCGAGCGCGAGAAGGCGAGGCTGGTCGTGAAGGGCTTCACGCAGGTGTACGGTGCCGACTACGACGAGACGTACGCGCCAGTGAGCAGCTACATCACGCTGAGAATTTTCCCCAGCATCATCGCCAACCTCGACTTGAACTTGATGCAGCTCGATATGAAGAACGCATTCTTGCAGAGCGAGCTTGACTGGGTGCCGTATATGTACCAGCCGGACTACTTTAACGACGGGTCCGGCCGGGTGTGTAAGCTGCTGAAGAGCCTCTACGGGCTGAAGTAGCCGCCACTGTTGTGGTACAAGGCGCTCAACGACGTGCTGGTAGGCACTGAGTGGAAGAAGAGCCAGGTCGACGAGGCTCTGTACTTCAAGGTCGGCGACGACAAGGTGACCTGCTGGGTGCTGGTCTACGTCGACGACCTGCTCGCCACCAGAAGTAGCAGCGAGATGCTGAGGGAGCTTAAGGAGCTGCTAAAGGACGCCTTCGAGCTGCGGGAGATCTCGCCGGTGCAGAAGTACCTCGGGCTGAAGATCGTGCGAGACAGGTCGGCATGGAAGTTGTGGCTCCACCAGCAGGGCTACGGCAACAAGCTGCGTTGGCGGTTTCTCGACGAGGAGCAGACCGGGCGCACTCCGAAGACGCCGGTCTCGGTCGACGCCTACGCCGAGCTCACCTTCGACGACGAGGAGGCTCAAGAGCGCCTGGAGGAGGAGTACCAGCACAAGGTCGGCTCGCTGCATTTTGCGGCAACGACGACGAGGCCGGACATCGCCTTCGCCTGCAGCAAGCTGGGGAGCAGCCTCACGGTGAGGAGCGACCAGCACTGGCGCGAGGTCGACCGCTGCCTTGCCTACCTCGCCAACACACGTGACACCGCCCTGGAGTTCAGTGGTGGACCTGCGTCGCTTAAGCTGGTCGGCTATGTGGACGCCGACGACGCCGGCGACAAGCAGAGCCGGACGAGCACGGGCGGCTACGTGTTCATCTACGGAGGGGCCGCGGTCTCCTGGTTGAACCAGCGCATCAATTGCGCAACGCTGTCGTCGACCGAGTCGGAGTACGTGGCGGCCGTCGAAGCCGGCAAGGAGGGACGCCGCCTTCGCTTCCTCCTCGCAGAGTTCCGGCAGCTGGACGCCGGGAAGCCGACTGTCCTCCGGGTGGACAACAAGTCGGCTATCACAGTCGCCGAGGGCATGGGGTTGACGGGCAACCTCAAGCACATGGAGCGACGACAGGCCTGGCTGCAGCACATGGTGAAGCGCGGGAAGTTTGCGCTGCAGTACATTCCGACCGCTGAGCAGCCGGCCGACTTCCTCACGAAGGCGCTGCACTATCCGGCCTTCAACCGGTGCTCCGTCGCCATCGGCCAAGTGCGTCTGGCCGACGTGGGCGACGGCGACGACGACGTGCAGCAGTAGGTGCCATGCCCTCTTGCATGGCTGGTGCGGTGGACGACGTGCTGTGTGTTGGGTGCACGTCGACGAGCTTTTCTCCGAGAGTGTAGGGGTGCAGCCGACCTGCAGCAGTGGGCGAGCTGGTCGACGAGGAAGTCGACCTGCTCGGGTGCCACTGCATGGGTGCAGACTTCAGGATGGCGCCGACTTCAGGGAGGTCGACCTGGGAAGTCGACCTGCGGAGGGCGTCGACTTGGTGACGCCAACTTGGGGTAGCCGACTTGGGTGGTCGGCTGACAGGACTGCTGGTCGACCTGGTGGTTGGTCGACCAGGCCTGCTGGTCGACTTGGTGGTTGGTCGACCAGGCGTGATGTCGACCTGGTGGTCGACCGAACATGGTGGTCGACGAAGGAGGGGCCGACGTCGACCTCGACAGAGGGATTCAGGACACCGAGCTGCTGGGCGTCGAGTAGCAGGGCGTCAACTTGGTGACGCCGACTTCGGATAGCCGACTCTGGAGGTCGGCTGACAACTGTGCTGGTCGACGGGGAGCAAGTCGACTAGGAGTAGCGTCGACCTGGAGCTGGTCGACCAGGGGTAGTGGTCGACCTGGTGAGGTCGATTAGAGGTGGCAGTCGACTTGGCAGGTTGACGGGCACATATAGGAATAGCTGGTCGACATGGTTGCCCGGTCGACCAGGTTGCCTTGGTGACGAGGTTTTGCGGAAGAGTGCGTCGGTCGACAGGGTGGTTTTGGCGAGACCGACCTTGGTGGTGGTATCCCGAGGTCGACATGGCTGATCAGAGGAAGCCGTCAGCACGTGGAAGATTTGGTCTGTGTGGTGTGCAGGTGACGAGGCACAGCGCACCAATCATCTGCGAGCACCTGCGTAGTGGGTGCGCTACTGTGCTGCGGGAGCAACGTTGGCACGCCGTCAACCTGCGACGTTGGTGCACCGTCGACTTGCAGCGTTGGCGATGTTAACGGGAATGGAGTGTTGGCCCCGCCCTCGCTTGGGCAACGCCGACGACTTGGTCGGATGTACGGGTGAAGCAGCCGACCGTTCGCAGTGAAGGAGCTGCTCGACGGGCTTCGTCGAGCTGCAGGATGTCACTGTGGAGCTTCCGTCGACCAGGGGTGCTCGACGGGCGCAACTGACTGGCCTGGGCGATGGGTGGGCCGTCCAGGGGGTCGACGGAGCAGTCCGTCGACCTACAGCTCGACGGGGAGGTCTCTGGAGCATCCCGTCGAACTGCAGCTCGACCGGGAGGACTGGGGGGCATCCCGTCGACCTGCAGCTCGACCGGGAGGTCCGCGAAGCATCCCGTCGACCTGCAGCTCGACCGGGAGGTCGACGGAGCAGTTCTGGTCGACGGAAGGGGTCCGTCGACCAGGGGGTAGCTCGACGGGAGCTGTGGTCGACCAGAGGCACCTGGTGGTCGACCGGAGGCACCAGGTGGTTGACCGGGAGCACCTGGTGGTGTCCAGGTCGACCGGGTAACCTGCTCGACGAGTTCGGCGGAGGCACGCGAACGTCGTCGAGATCGCGATGACGAAGGCGACTTCGGAATGGTATCCCGAAGTCGATGTGGCTCGTCAGGCGCAGACAACAGCCGACGGATGCCCAACAAGGCAAGTCGGGCCAATCGTCTGCGCGCACCTGTGAGCATGCGCATTGCTGTCTTCTACGGGGCAACGCTGGACAGCCGCTTTGCTGCAGCGTTGGCACGCCGTCGACCTGCAGTGTTGGCAGGTCGCCTTTCTGCAGTGCTGGCGCGGCTCCTCTACGCAATGCTGGCAGGCGGTCGACCGAGCTGTGCTGGCAGTCGACCAGGCTAGCTGCAGGGTTGCTAGGTGCCTGATGTAGGCATTCTGTCATTGCTAGATTGAATCATTCTGTATTCTCAACTTTGCTAGTGGAAACTCTTGCCAATTTCTCCCGTGAATGTGCAAGCACTAAGGAACTAGGCAAAGCTACGATCACTCCTAGTAGTTCGTGCCAACCCCCGTAGTCTAGCTCACTACCGTTGTAGAGTGAATCTCCGCATGGTGCGGTGAGCGTGGACGGCCCCGCAAGTTAGCTTCAGATAGGAGCCGACTTTTGCACCTACTAAGTCGTTCGTAGGCCGGCAGCAGCGTTAGTCGTCATGGTCGACCCCGTTGTAGAAGCGGGCGTAGCGGACACCTTGGAGACACGCTTGGCTGATGGGAGGAGACGCCACGCGGATGGCGAGTACGGGACGATCCCCTTGACGATCGTCGAGTTGGGCATCCGGGCGCAGTGGGCGACGGAACACCCTTCCCGTCCTGCATCTCCTCGACCGGCACGAAACGAAGGTGGCGTCGACGTCGAGGTCGACGGAGGTGCTCGAGTCAGCGGCAGCGAAGGCACGAGGCAGAGAGGGGTGATTAGGGTCGACGGTGGCGTCGACGGAATTCAGGCGCGGGTGCAGCGGTCGACGGCAGCCGCCGGCAACTCGCGGGTCGAAGTTGATGCTCGACGTCGATCCCCTCTACGAAGTGGTGGAGGTCTCTCGACGACGACACATGTGACAGCGGGCGGGATTGCACCGGCGTACGGCTACTTCGAATTCTCGCCGGACCGGATCACCGTCGCCCCGCTGCAAGGTCGACGGGACCTCGACACCTGGAGGGAGTCGATCGAACCTCAGCTGGAGGTCGCCGGGCTGAAAGGCTTCGCCGACGGCACCGTGCCGTTTCCGCCCGAGGAGGACGTCGAGCTGCGCGGGGAGTTTCGTGCTGCTCACCTGCTCACTTTCATGGTCATCTCGAGGTGCTGCTCGCCGGTGGTGCAGCTAGCGCTCAGGAGCTGTCGAGAGCGGCTCGACGCTGGTCACCAGGCATGGCGCTTCATCCTGTCGACGTACCAGGTGAAGGACGACCTGTACATCGGCCAGCTGGAGGAGAAGATGACTCACATTCGGATGGGCGAGCAGGAGTCGGCGACGGACTACTGCAACCGTGCTCGACGGATCCTGGCGGAGATGCGGATGGCGGGCGCCGAGTACTCGACGGCGTCCTACATCACTCACCTCGTCAAGGGCCTGCCGCGCAGCTACAACCTCATGAAGAGGATGATGATGGTGCCCGGCACGCGTGAGTCCCTCGACGAGGACTCCATCACCAGCTACATCCTCCAAGACGAGGCGATGCAGGAGGCCGAACAGCCCACGGAGCTCCTTCCGCAGGCAAACTACGCTGCATTGTTGAAGCTGAATCAGCAGCAAGGGCAGCGCGGGAAGTCGGGGGGGGGGGGGGGGGGGGGGGGGTGGTAGCGGAGGTGGGCGGTCGACGAAGGACGTCGACGAGAAGAAGTCTACGCGGGGCAAGGGTCGTGGAGGTGGTGGTCGACGGCGGGAGTGCTGGATCTGTGGCGATCCCGACCATCTCTCCTTCGAATGCCCCGACCGCGATGACAGCGACGAGGACGACAGCAAGGGAGGCCGCGGTCGGTCGGCCAGCCGTCGCCCACGTCGAGATGAGAAGCCGCGCAAGGAGAAGAAGGCATCAAAGAAGGCGTCGTCGACGAAGGAAGTCGACAGCTCCAGCGGCAAGGACCGAGGCGACGGGGAGGCGTCGTGCTCGATGGTCGGCGTGGTGGAGCCGACGGTCTCGCTGGCACCGGAGGCTGGCGAGGACTTCCAGGCGGTGGCGGCAGCTGTGCAGGCCAACCCGACGGCAGTGCTGCTCGACAGCGGATGCTCCCACCACCTGATGGGGACGAAGGCGGCCTTCGTCGACATGGCGCCGAGCGACGAGGTGAAGCAAGTGCGCGGCTTCAATGGGGCGTTGCAGCCTGTCGAGGGTCGCGGAACCGTCGCTCTACAAGGGGAGGCCGGAAAGCGGGTCCTCATCCCCGACGTGCTCTACGTTCCGGGGGTACATGCGAATTTGTTTTCATCTGGCCAACTGAAGGAGAGTGGAGTGCAGTTCCAGGGCGACGGCGACGACTTGCTGCTCGTCGCCGCAACCGGGGAGGTGCTCGGTCGAGCACGCTACACCGGACGAATCCTCTGCACCGACCTTCGCCCTTGCTCGACGCCGTTGCCGTCGACCGAGGTGGTGGCTCTGCGGACAATCATCTCGGCAACGAAGACGACCCCCGACAGGATGCACGCGCGGCTTGCACATTTCAGCGTCGACACGATCAAGAGCTCGCGGAAGCATGACGTTGCTACTGGGCTCGACATCACGCCGTCGACCGGAGCAGACCCGCCGTGCGTTTCGTGCGTCGGAGGAAAGCTGGCGTGGCACACCTTCCCCGACAAGGGCTCGGACGCCGAGGAGGCACTGGCTGTCGTGCACATTGACTTGTGCGGGCCATTTCGGGTGGCTGCCAAGGATGGCAGCTTGTACTTCCTGCTGCTGAAGGATCGCCACACTCGGTTTGTGTGGACAATGCCGGTCGCTAAGAAGAGCGACGTGCTGCGGGAGTTTCAGAAGTGGCTGGTGCTGGTGGAACGGCAGACGAAGAAGTCGGTGCTGTCGCTCCGCTCTGACCGGGGAGGGGAGTTCCTCGGACGGGACTTCACCACCTTCGTCGACGGGAAGGGCATCGTCCTTCGACCTGCCGTGCAGAACGGCATGGCGGAGCGGGAGATGCGCACGGTCGTCGAGTCCGTGCGGACGATGCTGCTGCACATGGGTGTGCCGCACCACTGGTGGCACCTCGCTCTTCGACAGGCCGTCTGGGTGCGCAACTGCTTGGAGCGGTCGACGACGCCGCCGGGGACGACTCCGTACCAGCTGCTAACCGGGACGAAGCCCGACCTCACGCTGGCGCGGGTGTGGGGCTGCATGGTGCAGTTCATGGTTCCCGAGCAGCAGCGCGGTGGGAAGTTGGCACCGAAGGCTCGCTGGGGGCTTCATTTGGGCGTGTCGCCGGCGAGCAAGGGCTGGGAGGTGCTCGACCTCACCGACAACAAGGTGGTCACGTCGGTCGAGGTGATCTTCTACGAGACGCTGTCGCTGGAGGTGTGGAAGACGAAGTATGGGCCGGCGTCGGGGCGGACGCAGGCGCACTCGCCGACGGACACCTCGACGACGCCGGACCCCCTGCTCGCCGAAGTCGACGAGCCTGCTGATGAGGATGTTGTGGAGGTTCCTCCACCTCCCCCTGTTCTTGCTCCTCCCTCCCCCGTCGCAGATCGGTCTGCCTCGACACCTGTGTCGGCCACCGGCGATGAGGGGAGCCGTGAGGCGTCGCCTGTAGCGCCAGCCAGTGGCATCGCCGGCGGTCGACAAGGCGCCAAGCTCGTCGACCAGAATCGGAAGCCGTCGACGACAGGGGAGCAGCAGACAGGGGAGCCGGTCGAACAGGAGGCAGCAGCTGGCGTGCAGTCGACAGGGGAGCAGCAGGCATGGCGGTCGACAGGGGAGCTGTCGAAGTCAGCAGCAGACGAGCAGCCGGTCGAAGAGTCGAAGCAGCTGGTCGACGACGACGATGTCGACGAGGAAGGGGAGCTGTCAGCGGGAGAGGAGTCCACCGACAGCGACGTGGTGGAGGTTCCGGTCGAGAAGCCTGCGCCGGAACTGCGACGGTCTTGTCAAGCTCGACGGCCGCCGGAGAAGCTGAGCTACCACGCCCACGCCTGCCTGCCACCAGCTGCCTTCACCACGGTGTACGACGAGGTCGACGACGACCTGCTGTACGACGACGCCGAGGAGGATGAAGACCTGCCAGAGCTCGACCCCGACGTGCATGCCGACCCCGAACACCGCTGGGACATCGCCACAATGACGGTGAAGGAGGCTCTGGTGAGCTGGAAGGGCGTTGCGGTGAAGGCCGCCATGGAGGAGGAGATCCGCAGCCTCATCGGCATGGGCACTTGGGAGCTGGTCGAACGCCCACGCGGAGTGAACATCATGAAGAACCGGTGGGTGCTGACGACCAAGTACCGCATCGACGACACCGTCGAGCGCGAGAAGGCGAGGCTGGTCGTGAAGGGCTTCACGCAGGTGTACGGCGCCGACTACGACGAGACGTTCGCGCCGGTGGGCAGCTACGTGACGCTGAGGATCTTCCTCAGCATCGTCGCCGTCCTCGACCTCAACCCGATGCAGCTCGACATGAAGAACGCTTTCCTGCAAAGCAAGCTCGACAGGGTGCTCTACATGTACCAGCCGGACTACTTCAACGACGGGACCGGCCGGGTGTGTAAGCTGCTGAAGAGCCTCTACGGGCTGAAGCAGTCGCCGCTGCTGTGGTACAGGGCTCTCGACGGAGTGCTGCTGGGGGCTGGGTGGAAGAAGAGCCAGGTCGACGAGGCGCTCTACTTCAAGTCCGGCGATGACGGAGTGACCTGCTGGGTGCTGGTCTACGTCGACGACCTCCTCGCCGCGAGCAGCAGCACCGCGATGCTGAAGGAGCTGAAGGAGCTGCTGGACGCCGCCTTTGAGCTGCGCGAGATTTCGCCGATGCAGAAGTACCTCGGGCTGGAAATCGTGCGCGACAGGCCGGCGCGGAAGCTGTGGCTGCACCAGCAGGGCTACGCCGACAAGCTGCGCAGGCGTTTCATCGACGAGGAGCAGGGCGGTCGAGTCCCGAAGACGCCGGTCTCGGTCGACGCCTACGCTGAGCTGACGTTCGACGACGAGGAGGCTCAGGAGCGCGAGGAGGAGGAGTACCGGCAGAAGGTCGGCTCGCTGCAGTTCGCGGCGACGACGACGAGGCCGGACATCGCGTTCGCCTGCAGCAAGCTGGGGAGTGGCCTCACGGTGAGGAGCGACCAGCATTGGCGCGAGGTCGACCGCTGCCTCGCCTACCTCGCCGACACCCGCGACACCGCCTTGGAGTTTGGCGGTGGACCAGAGTCGCTGGAGCTGATCGGCTACGTGGATGCCGACGACGCGGGCGACAAGCAGAGCCGGACGAGCACGGGCGGCTATGTGTTCGTCTACGGAGGGGCCGCGGTCTCCTGGTCGAGCTCGCGCATCAAGTGCGCGACGCTCTCCTCGACCGAGTCGGAGTACGTCGCGGCCGTAGATGCTGGCAAGGAGGGGTGTCGACTCCGTTTTCCGCTTCCTCCTTGCGGAATTCAAGCTGCTCGACGCTGGGAAGCTGACCGACCATCCTCCGCGTCGACAACAAGTCGGCAATCACGGTCGCTGAGGGCTTGGGGCTGACGGGCAACCTCAAGCACATGGAGCGACGCTACGCCTGGCTGCAGCACATGGTGAGGCGCGGGAAGTTTGTGCTGAAGTACATCCCGACCACCGAGCAGCCTGCCGATTTCATGACGAAGGCGCTGCATTTTCCGGCTTTCAACCGGTGCTCTGTCGCCATCGGCCAAGTTCGACTGGCCGACGTCGGCGACGGCGACGACGAAATGCAGCAGTAGGTGCCGTGCCCTTTTGCACGGCTGGTGCGGTGACGGCGTGCTGTGTGTGGGGTGCACGCCGAGGACGAGTTTTCTCCGTGGAGTACTGCCGTGTGGGCTGGGGGCCCAAGCGTGAGCGCGGCAGGGGAGTGTTAACGGGAATGGAGTGTTGGCCCCGCCCTCGCTTGGGCAACGCCGACGACTTGGTCGGATGTACGGGTGAAGCAGCCGACCGTTCGCAGTGAAGGAGCTGCTCGACGGGCTTCGTCGAGCTGCAGGATGTCACTGTGGAGCTTCCGTCGACCAGGGGTGCTCGACGGGCGCAACTGACTGGCCTGGGCGATGGGTGGGCCGTCCAGGGGGTCGACGGAGCAGTCCGTCGACCTACAGCTCGACGAGGAGGTCTCTGGAGCATCCCGTCGAACTGCAGCTCGACCGGGAGGACTGGGGGGCATCCCGTCGACCTGCAGCTCGACCGGGAGGTCTGCGAAGCATCCCGTCGACCTGCAGCTCGACCGGGAGGTCGACGGAGCAGTTCTGGTCGACGGAAGGGGTCCGTCGACCAGGGGGTAGCTCGACGGGAGCTGTGGTCGACCAGAGGCACCTGATGGTCGACCGGAGGCACCAGGTGGTCGACCGGGAGCACCTGGTGGTGTCTAGGTCGGCCGGGTAACCTGCTCGACGAGTTCGGCGGAGGCACGCGAACGTCGTCGAGATCGCGATGACGAAGGCGACTTCGGAATGGTATCCCGAAGTCGATGTGGCTCGTCAGGCGCAGACAACAGCCGACGGATGCCCAACGAGGCAAGTCGGGCCAATCGTCTGCGCGCACCTGTGAGCATGCGCATTGCTGTCTTCTACGGGGCAACGCTGGACAGCCGCTTTGCTGCAGCGTTGGCATGCCGTCGACCTGCATTGTTGGCAGGTCGCCTTTTTGCAGTGCTGGCGCGGCTCCTCTACGCAACGCTGGCAGGCGGTCGACCGAGCTGTGCTGGCAGTCGACCAGGCTAGCTGCAGGGTTGCTAGGTGCCTGATGTAGTCATTCTGACATCGCTAGATTGAATCATTCTGTATTCTCAACTTTGCTAGTGGAAACTCTTGCCAATTTCTCCCGTGAATGTGCAAGCACTAAGGAACTAAGCAAAGCTACAATCACTCCTAGTAGTTCGTGCCAACCCCCGTAGTCTAGCTCACTACCGTTGTAGAGTGAATCTCCGCAGGCGAGCCGCGACTCTGCACTGCTGGAGCGCGGTCGACCAAGTTGTGCTGGCACGCGGTCGACCGTGCTGCGCTGACAGTCGTCCTCCTTGTGTCCTAGCTCTGATGTAGTCCTGTTTTGCCAACTTCTTTGTACCATTATTGTGAACTTTTGCTAATGAACCTATGGCCAAATTTTCCTGTGAATTAGCAAGTACTATAAGCACGAGTAAACGACTAAGGAACGCAGAGATCACACGAGCAACCGTGCCTAGCCCGTAGTCTAGCTCCCGTTGTAGTAGTTATCTCCACAACTACTCGCCCAGAGCAGCCCATTGCTCAGGTAACTATTTACCCATAACTACCAAACAGACCCATTCTTCACCAGAGGAAACTCACAGCAGTTCGTAGCAGCAAATGGGGTTTATTACGTAAAAGCTGGCACCGATCGCATCTGGATACCGTGCTACACCTAACTAAGAGAGCTGTTACTACAGGAGGCACACGACGGAGTTACCTCAGGCCTTTTCGGAGTAGAAAAAACACGGCACCTGTTGCAGCGGTATTATTACTGGCCCGAAATGTTGACCGACGTACAGCTGGCAGGGCAATTGTTGCCGATACCACCCCCAGGGCGTGCTTGGCAGCAGGTGACAATGGACTTTGTCACAGGGTTACTGTCAGGCGCAAGTGGGAACGCGTGATCCTGGTCGTCGTCGATCGGCTGACGAAGATGACACATTTTGCAGCCTGCAAAGAATCAATCACAGCCAAAGAAACAGCCAGCCTCTTCATTGCCACCGTGGTCCGACTGCACGGGATGCCAGCGGCAATCATCAGCGACCGCGACACGAAGTTCACCAGCAACTTCTGGTGGAACTTGTGGCAGCAGTTCGGCACGCGACTACAGTTCAGTTCGTCGTACCACCCCGAGAGTAACAAGCAGAGAGACAATGACAAACCAGACCATAGAACAGTTAATCCGAGCCACGTGCGACGACCCGACGACGTGGGAACAGAAACTGCCACTCATATAATTCGCATACAACAACTCGCCATCCGCCACGACCCAACAGTCACCGTTTTACCTGAACTACGGACAAGACCCCACAGTATCTGTGACCCCGAATCCCGACAACCCGGTGCCATGCGCGCAACAGCTTGCAGAAATTTTACAGGCAGCACAGACCGGGTCAACAGATGCAAAAAAAAGAAAAGAAAAGAAAAGAAAAGAAAAATATCGCTAAACGCAACGCCGACCGCCACCGCCGACCCGTTACTTACCAAGTCAACGACCTCGTCTTACTTGACACCCAGAACCTCCGCCTGCCCGTCACCCCAAAACTACGCCCCCGATATTGCTGGCCATTTCGCATCAGCCACATGTGTCGAGATAGTAGGTATGCTTAGGAGCCATAGCTAGGGTTGACCTAGCTAGGCAAGAGAGAATGAAGCAAAGGAGGGTTTGCACTAGCAACAATGGTGGTACAAATAGCTAACCCTAGAAGGGTTGTACTCGCTATAGAGCACCCCACTGCAGGCTAGAGCATAATATTCTGACACACCCCCATAGCCAAAGTGGGGTGTAATCAGCAGAGCAAGCAAAGCAGTACAAGCTCAGGGTGGATCACGATGTCACCACACATTCTGAGCACAAGCAAGAAGCAATAGTTTAAGGTTCACAATTATGAGCAAAGCTAGAGGCAGTCACAGGGGGGCAAGTGAGGAGGAGGAGGGCTGGCGAGAGGAGAGTAGATAGGAGGCGACGACTGAAGCTGCAGACACACGGGCAACAGACGGCTCTGGTGCGACAACGTGGCTACCGGGAGTGAGTGCCCCGGAGTACAGGAGTAACAGGCTCCGCGGCTAATATGCGCGGCAGGAGCAACGGACCCACAGGCGACGGCGCAACCGGCTCTCTGAGCTACCGGGAATGAGTGCCCCGGAGTACAGGCGCTGCGTACGACACGACGGCAACCTCCGCTCAACCTCCCCCAACAGTCCCACACCCCTCGACACACACCCTCTGCTTCAAACCCTAGCTAGCTCCACTCCCACGGTACCCCCCTTAAACCCCAAACCCTAGGCTCCCACACACCACCCCCCTCAGCGGCAGCTGTAGCAGAGGGAGACTAGGGAGGAGGAGGAGCAGGGGGAGGAACTCACAACCGACACCCCCATAGTCGCCACCCCCACACTCCTCACCCCCAAACCCTAAAACGGGCGGAACGGGGGAAGGAGCGCGGGGGACGGCGAGGGGGACGGCGCGCGGCCCCCAGGACGCCACCACGGGGCAGCGAGGGGCCGCGCGCGGCTCCTTAGGGCGCCGCGAAGGGGCAGCGGGGGGTCGCGCGCGGCTCCTATGGCGGCGCGACGGGAAATCGGGGGCCGCGCGCGGCTCCCCAGGGCGTCGCGGCCGTCGACGGGGCAGCGGGGGGTCGCGCGCGGCTCCCCAGGGTGGCGCGACGGCGAATCGGGGCAGCGGGGGGCCGCGCGCGGCTCCCCAGGGCGGCGCGACGGGAAATCGTGGCCGCGGGGGGCCGCGCGCGGCTCCCCAGGACGTCGCAACGGAAAGGGGGGGGGGGGGCGCGCGGGGTCCCCCACGGTAGGAAACCGCCGCGCGCCTCGGGGCGCACGGCGGGGAGAAAACCGCCGCACGCCCCGAGCGCGCGGCGGGATGAAAAATCCGTCGCACGCCACGGGGCGTGCGACACAGACAGTAGTAGGAGCAGCGGAAGACTAAGGTGGTGGGGCCCACCCACAGGATCGACCCAACAGGATCGTCCTGCTCTGATAGCATGTCGAGATAGTAGGTATGCTTAGGAGCCATAGCTAGGGTTGACCTAGCTAGGCAAGAGAGAATGAAGCAAAGGAGGGTTTGCACTAGCAACAATGGTGGTACAAATAGCTAACCCTAGAAGGGTTGTACTCGCTATAGAGCACCCCACTGCAGGCTAGAGCATAATATTCTGACAACATGATTACCCCTGTCACCGCCCACCTCCTCCTCCCTGCTGACTGGTATGTCAGCCCGTCATTCCACGTCAGCCTACTTCGCCCATACGTCCCATCCACCAATCAACTGCCTCACAACCGCCCAACCAGCATGACACGACCGCCATTGGGGCCAATCATCACGCATGAGAAAACTTTGAGCCTCCGAGTTCGTGATTTATGGAGAGCTCGTAGGATCAAATTTCTGATCCGCTGGAAAGACCGAACGCCCATTGAAGACAACTAGGTTCCCTTGGTCAGAATTGAGTACCTGCCTGTCCTCACCGAGTACCTGCACAGCCGCAATTTCCGAGATGTACACGCGATTTCGTAAAGAGGGCCTCCTTGGGGGAAATTTACTTTTCCTTACTCCACGTCCCTGCTCAGCGCGTAAACTACTGTTTCCACCAACAGCTCTCAACAGTCAACCGTTACCACTCGCGACCCTCGCCTCGACTACTGTTCCCGTCATTGTTCACGACCCAACCTCACGGTTTGGTTGGTAACCCACGCTACGGACCTCCGCCTCGACAATTCCCAACCTCGGCGCTAGGCCCGTAGCGCACCCCATTTTCAAGTATTACCGTTACCACGCTAGCTTCGCTATATATCTTTTGCTCATGCCTTCGCTCAATGTACTGTTTTGCTTCGATAGTGCAATTCTTGCTCCCTCACTCAATTGCAAGGCTCCTTTCGTTGGGGTGGGATGGAGATCACGACGACGTGCCACTCCAGATGTCGCGCGGCTGGTTTGGGTGCTGCTATGTGGTGCGACAGTGATCGCGGCTCGGGTCTGCGCAGCACTGGTCAGCTTGGGAAGGTCAGTAGTACCTGTTGTATAGTGCGGTTTGGCTTGGTTGGGTGTATTTTTGCACGGTGAAGCATCACCAACCAATGACCCATACTGTGCAATAATTACAAGAGTGTAAGGAATTACAATTCCTTACTGTACTCGCACTTTAGCGAGTACATCCCGAAGGTGTCGCGACGAACCTGCCTCGTAATTCGTCGCACCGAACCACCCCCGAGTCGGCCTCCGCTCCAATCGTAGCCATCACCGAGCCATCCCATCCCGAACCCCCCGCCTAGCTAGGTTTTCCCCTATTTAGGCCTCGCTACTTCATTCTTTCGTCATTCTATAATTCTTCATTCTCGTTATTCGATATCTGCGCACCTTGACAAGTTCATTCATAACACCTGGTATCAGAGCTACTTTCCTAGCCTACCCCGCTTTTTAGAGTGTAATACCCCTCGGGGGGGGGACGAGGAAGGATGCCTTGGGGTCCAGGAGTTGCGTAGGCCGGCCAAGAGAACGGGTTAGTTGCTCTTCGCGGCCATGGAATTATAGTGCACTCCTCGGCACCGCCAGATCCTTGCCTTCGACGGTCGCGATCGACCGTGACCTCCCTCCCCCCGGGCGACGGGCAGCAGTAGCTGTCGCGATGTTAATGTGAGTAATTTTTGCTGCGATTTCCGACGATTTCGGAGCTTGATTCGTGTGGCAGCTGGCGTCAACGGACCTGCGTCTGCATCTGCATGAACAGCATCGACGTCGTCACTGTGTGTGGCTGTTGACGTCGGCGGACCTGAGTCAACGGCTGCGCGACGATTTCGGAATCGTCTGCACGCGGCAAGTGGCGTCGGTGGCTCGCCGTCATCTTGTGCGCGAGATTCTCGGGAGAATCTTCGGCAGCTGGCGACAACGGGCCTGCGTCAGCATGGGCGACAATTTCGGAGCTTCTGTGAAGAAAAGTCGGCTGGGGAACTCGCCAGGCGCAAATGGTGTTTTGCGTACGAAAAAGTCGGTGGCGAGGAGCGACGACACGCGATGCGCCCGATTTATGCGGGAGTCAACTGCCGTCCCGCCCGACCTAAAAGTGCAGCGGCTTTTACTGCATGGCGGGCGCGTCATCGGAGATTTCGGCAGGAGTGCACGTGGACAGACGGAAACTTCAGACCCGCCGACACTTACGGGTTGCTACAAAAAACGGAGTGGCTAAATCGCACTCAAGAGGAGTGGGACGCAGGCGGCGAGGGAAAATCGGGCCCATATACCCCGAAGAAAACTCGCATGACGCTGCGTGCCTGGTACTGTTGACTGCTGGCCGGCAATTTCGAGAGTGGATTCCCTGTAAGGAAGTCATTTTCGGGGACAGCCTCAACAGCCCACGATTAAACGGCGTTCAACGTACTGCCCCGACATTTACGGAGGAGTTGGTACAGGCCGCCGGGACACACGGACAGAAACTACCCGACGGCTAAGCGGGGGTTGAAGAACGGCGTGAAGGGCAGGTTAAAAGCCGGTGTGAACGACCTGTGACCTTCCGTCGCCCGAACCTCACCATCCCCACCAAGTTTTAGTTCTGACTCATGCAGTCTGCTTACTTGGCCGAATAACGGGGGTGAACACGTGGCCTACCCTGCGCTGGTACAAAGCACCTGGATTGGTGCCCGTTCGACAGCTGTACAGAAAAGACAAAAAAGGGGAGTTGCGGCACTGTTCTACTCCGACAAAAGCGGGCTGGGTGAAACAGCACGCGAAAAAATCGGGGCGCCGCAGGACAACAATGGTGCAGTTCGCTGGTTTCTCCTGACCCGGGCGTCTACACGAGGTGACGGCGCAGCGGCGAAGCAGGCGCCGGGAGCTGTGGAGTTTAGTGGCGTGACGGTTGACGGTGGGCTGCAAAACGGTTGGGCGATAGTTCCTTTTAATTAAGGGTCCCCGACTCCGATAGTTTTTGCCCCTCCACCGCAGCCGGGTTCGCGCGGGGCAACACCGACTATACCTCATCCGACAAAAGCGGACGCTGGGTGAACAAAAATTTAAAAAAAATCGTGAAACAACAAAAAAATCGTGAAGTTGTGGGTAATTCTTCGCTTCTTGGAGTGCGGTTGAGTCGTTGGGGGACTTCGCCTGAAGGGCACTTTTCGAAGTTGCCTGGCAAGAAACACAGCGGCAAGGATTCCTAGGACCCTTGGTGTTTAAACGCACACCTCGGGAAATTCTTCAAAAAAGGGGAGCGTGGGAGCAGTCGTAGCTTCGGGAACTTAACGGCCGGCGACGAGCGATGGGTGAAACATCTGCAAAGCGCTGGTGGGAGAAACAGGAATTCTGGTTAAGCGACAACTGCGGGAGCAGCTTCGACTACGGAGGTCAACGGCGTTGATGCCTCTAGGTTCCGTGAAATTCGGTCTCGGAAGACCCAGGGCAGTCCCCGGTTCTCGATTGAACCCACATGCTGGGGTCGGGTAAACCGACCGGGTGGGCGGCTAAGGTACGACCGAAGATTTCGGAGGCGAACTGCACCTGCAACTGCGGATTTTTCGGGGTTTGATTTGACCGATATTTTCGGAGTTTTACGTGGGGACTTACAAGGTTACGGCGGGAGGCGCCGACAATTTCGTGGGATTTCATTGGAGTTTGGTTAAACGCGAGCGGCAACGACGGCGGGCAACACCGCGAGAACTACACGGATTTTCTCAGGGTACGAAGGACTTACGACGAACTGGAAGGGGCGGCAGCAACAATGGCAGGGGGGAGAAACAGCTGCAAATTTTTCATTTCTGCCCAGGAGCCCTCGGCGCATTGCGACAAACTTCTCGGCGAGTATGGACAAACCCGCCGGAGGTGCTGACGACATCTGACACTGGATCGCGTTCGATAACTTTTACGGAAGTGACATTTGATTTTGGTTACTGCTTCGACGACCATCGCCGACTCTCAATAATCGACTTCGCTGCCAATCGCCGACTTCTACGATTTTCGTAACACTCCTGATTTCACGGCGCATAGGATTTCGGGACAGGAACTCCAACTCTACTAACGACAATTCGCCCACCTCGACCCGCCCAGGACAAATGAGTTTACATTCTGCCCACGTCAGGTGCTGCCAACTGCAACTGCTGAAGATACAGTAGGATTCTGGCATGTGAAGACCAAACAACTTCAGTTCGAGCAACGCGGAATTTTGGTTTCGGTTTCTGGTCTACATCTGCTGGTTCACCCTTGAAGAATTTTGGGCACGTTACACCCGGTTTCGTCATCGAAATTTCCACACCGACGCAGTTTTCACCTGGACTTTTACGGTCAACGTTCGTTTCCAGTGGGAATTAACACATGGTTTTGTTTGTGTTTATCTCGGCGCAGCATCGGGACCTTTTTTGGTGTGTTTTCTTGGAGGGGGGGAGAAAGTGCGCTGCACTGTTCTTTCCTTGGCGTTTTCTCGGCAACATTTCTGACTTTGTCAGGTTGCGTCAGCACGACGGACGATCGCGATCACACCGACACGATCAACGGTCCCTGCTCAATCGCCTTTGAATTCGCGTCAGCAGGTTTTCTCCCATTTCGCGTCAGTCTTCGACCATCAGATCTGCATCTGCAAGATCTACGGCCCACATTCCAACCTTCAATTCATTTGGGCCAGTTCATCGTCGACCGTCAGATCGAATTTGGACTGCATCAACGGCCGACATTCCAACCTAATCAAAAATATTGTCTGGGGCATTTCAGCCGTCGGATTCAGCTGAAGAGGAGATCTACGAAATCCTCGCTAGTGTGGGGCTTGTTTCAATATAGGGCTGCCTTCTTTGGAAGGTGGGAGAGTGTAAGGAATTACAATTCCTTACTGTACTCGCACTTTAGCGAGTACATCCCGAAGGTGTCGCGACAAACCTGCCTCGCCTAATTCGTCGCACCGAACCACCCCCGAGTCGGCCTCCGCTCCAATCGTAGCCATCACCGAGCCATCCCATCCCGAACCCCCCGCCTAGCTAGGTTTTCCCCTATTTAGGCCTCGCTACTTCATTCTTTCGTCATTCTGTAATTCTTCATTCTCGTTATTCTATATCTGCGCACTCTCACAAGTTCATTCATAACAAAGAGAATACGCGAGAAATTCTCGGCCCCACTCGACCCTAAAACCCCACGCACTAGTTGTTCTATTGTTTGTCTATCAAAAAGCACGTACGCTTGATTTGACTCTCCCCTTCGCTTTCACTCTCTTGCGACACCCTGGCTCTGTTCTGTAGGCCCTGGCGGCGGGGGGGCGAGGGGAAATAGGTAGCTTCCCCCTCCTTCGTTTTTTGGTCCGGAACGGCTAACCGTTCTGCAGACAGTGCCGAGCCAGCCATTTCCCCTCCGAACTTGTTCAGGGGAAATGGCTACAGACTAGCCATTTACCCCCGTGGGATTTTGGCCCATACGAAACTACCGATTTCCCCTCCCCACCTTCCTTCTCTGGCAAAAATCACGCCACTCGCCCCGCCCTTCGATAACTGCTTTTTCAGGGCTTGGGAGGGAGGTACGGGGGGGGGGGACACCCTCTTTCTACCCTCGATGGCCATTCTCTCAGGCTGCTTGTAACCCAATCAGAAAAGCAACCCGAAATGACGAAAAGAACTCGCTCCCAACCATCTTGCAGAGACTGAAAACCCCTTGCGGAGCTCTCAACCATCTTCCGTATTTATAGCGCTGATCCCCCTTTTGGCAAATGATTACCCTGCTATGTAGGGTTGGTCCCATCGATGTACCCCTGCCTACTGGGCGCGAAGTTGAGCGTGTAATTTCGCCATTTACCGTCAGCAGTTTCCGTCCTCGCTCTCGAAGTTTCGCGCTTTTGGTTGTAGCGGGGTGAATGTGATTTCGGTTGGGAAACTGCGTACGAAACCTGGTCATTAGCTTTCGCCCCCACTCCTCCCCCTTCGGGCAAATGCCTAGGCGATGTTCGGCTGCCACAAGGCATCGACCGAGGGATGGGGGGGGGGGTTCGAAATTTCAGCTAGGGTTTCTAGTTCGGGGTGGTCAGCTCGGAGTCAACTGTCGTTGACTCCAAGTCGGGGGTCCAGGCGGAAGCGGAACGTGTGGGGGAAAAAGCGCGGACGAGCGATTCGGGAAATGGGGGCCCACGAAACTGCAGCCGCGCGAAACGAAACTTCGCGAGCTGAACAGTTTTCCCAAATTTACTGTTGCGATTTGTTTGGGTAACTCACATACCTGAAATGTTGTACACTGTAAATAAAATTGAGGGTGAAAATTACGTTCGACATTAGATTAATTTAGCGAGTTCATTTTAAGTCTGTGTGTTTAGCATTATAATTTCGAGGTCCGTAATATTGGTTTTTTAGTGGGTGGGGTAACTTTATAAATGAAAATCGTGGAAGGGGGCATGCATTTTTCATCCCCCGTGGGCTTAAAGACCACCCACGGGAATGCACTTCCCATGCCCTGAACACTAGGGCGGAGTTTTTCCGCCTTGGGGGAGAATGTGAGGGAGGACGCGACGCGGGTTCATGCCTAGCGCGGGGTTCGCGTCGCGTTTTAGGCTCACGTCCGACACTTTTTTTGCAATTTTCTTTTCTGACCGAAGTGTTTTGCCTAGTTCGAACAGGTCGAACCAGAAGGCTTGGCGTTTCGATGCCCCACCCCATCCCCTCCCTCCCAACCCCTGGACGAGCGACTCGGGAAATGGGGGCCCACGAAACTGCAGCTGCGCGAAACGAAACTTCGCGAGCTGAACAGTTTTCGTGAAATTACTGCTGGAATTCGTTTGGGTAACTTACTCTTATTCAATTGTGTACACCGTAAGTTAAGTTAATGGTGTAAATGTCGATTCAACCTTAATTAATTTTGGGGGTTTTCATTTTGAATCCGTGTGTTTAACATTATGATTTCAATGTCCAGATTATTTGTTTTTTAGAGTGTGGGGAAATTATACAAACGAAAATCGTAGAAGTGGGCATGGATTTTCAATTCCCTGTGGGCTGAGACCTCCCACGGGAATGCACTTTCCATGCCCTGAACACTAGGGCGGAGTTTTTCCGCCATAGGGGGAAATTTGGGGGAGGACGCGACGCGGGTTCAAGCCTAGCGCGGGGTTCGCGTCGCGTTTTAGGCTCACGTCCGACACTTTTTTCACAAATTTCGCGTCTGACCGAAGTGTTTTGCCTGGTTCGAACAGGTCGAACCAGGAGCCTCGGCGTTTTGATGCTCCCTTCCATCCCCTCCCCCCCAACCCCTGTGGCAGCCGAACATCGCCCTACAGAACACAAGCCCTGCACTTCCTCGGCGTGTCAGAATATTATGCTCTAGCCTGTAGTGGGGTGCTCTGTAGCGAGTACAACCCTTCTAGGGTTTGCTATTTGTATCCCCATTCTTGCTAGTGCAACCCCTCTTTCGCCTAAACTCTCTTGCCTAGCTAGGACTCTCCTAGCTATGGCTCCTAAGACTACCGCTTATCACGACATGGTATCAGAGCTTAACGTTCGTGGCCTGTGGGCCCACTTCACTGCTTCCGCTGCTACTGCTACTCCCTGTCCGCCGCGCGCCCCGTGGTGCGCGGCGTCGAAACTAGGGTTTTCAGCCCGCCGTGCGCCCCGAGGCGCGCGGCGGTTTTCTGCCCGCCGTGCGCCCCGAGGCGCGCGGCGGTTCTCTGCCCGCCGTGTGCCCCGAGGCGCGCGGCGGGTTCCTGCCCCGTCACTCGGCGCGTCGCCCCCGGGAGGCGTTGCGACGGGCGACGGGGACCCGCGCGTCGCCCCCCGTCGCCCGTCGTGGCCTGCGCGCGGCCCGTACACCCGGCGCGCGGCCCGTACGGGCTGCGCCAGGCCCGCGCGCGGCCCGTACGGGCTGCGCCAGGCACGCGCGCGGCCCGTACGGGCTGCGCCAGGCCCGCGCGCGGCTCGGACCGCCTGCGCGCGGTTCGGGAGGCTGTGCCAGGCCCGTGGGCGGCCCGTTCCTCGCTGCCCCTGTCCTCCCCGCTGTCCCCCGTGCTTCTGAAGGCGCCCCACCCCTCCTTCTGCCCGTTCTCCTGGATTAGGGTTTGGGGTTGGGGGGTATGGGGGTGCAGCTTCTGTGTGCCGTTCCCTGCTCCTCCTCCTCCTCCGTCTCCCTGTGCTGCAGCTGCCGCTGAGGGGGGTGGACCTGTTGGAGCCGTCGGAGTGGTACTAAGGGGGGGTGAAGGGGGAGTGGAGCTAGCGGTGTAGCAGCGGGTGTGTGTCGAGGGGTGTGGGACTGTTGGGGGAGGTTGAGGGGAGGTTGCCGTCGTGTCGTACGCAGCGCCTGTACTCCGGGGCACTCACTCCCGGTAGCTCAGAGAGCCGGTTGCGCCGTCGCCTGTGGGTCCGTTGCTCCTGCTGCTCGTCTTAGCCGCGGAGCCTGTTACTCCTGTACTCCGGGGCACTCACTCCCGGTAGCCACTGTGTCGCACCAGAGCCGTCTGTTGCCCGTGTGCCTGCAGCTTCAGTCGTCGCCTCCCATCTACTCTCCTCTCGCCAGCCCTCCTCCTCCTCACTTGCCCGTTGTGACTACCACTAGCTTTGCTCATAATTGTGAACTTTAAACTATTGCTTCTTAAACTTGTGCTCAGAATGTGTGGTGACATTGTGATCCACCCTGAGCTTGTACTGCTTTGCTTGCTCTGCTGATTACACCCCACTTTGGCTATGGGGGTGTGTCAGAATATTATGCTCTAGCCTGTAGTGGGGTGCTCTGTAGCGAGTACAACCCTTCTAGGGTTTGCTATTTGTATCCCCATTCTTGCTAGTGCAACCCCTCTTTCGCCTAAACTCTCTTGCCTAGCTAGGACTCTCCTAGCTATGGCTCCTAAGACTACCGCTTATCTCGACACGACGCACCCTGAAGTTTCCTAAGGGTACGTTCCTGGCGAGTGTCAAGCTTCCGGTCATCCGCGGATGACCGGAAGTTGGACCCACTTTGGGCCATCCGAGACCAACTTCGGGTCTTCCGGCCTAAAATTGCCCCTGTTTCCGGAAGACCTGAAGTTGGACAGGGAGTTTGACCCAAAGCTTCGGGCCTTCCCGGGAAGGCCCGAAGCTTTGACACGGGCCAGGAACGTACCCTAATATTCTTCCTTCGCAGACGTTTACAAGCATCCCTGCGACTCCATCGGCCCAACTTGTCCAGCAGCACAACTTCGTCTAACGAGGGGACTAAGATGGATGCTTTCGACAGCGGTGCTTCTCCTCCGCCCCGCCGTCTCGAACCCGATCCATTCGCGCGCCTATCAGACGATCTCGTCGCGTGCATTCTCGCGCTCGTCGCCTCCAACGGCGTCCGCTTCCTCCCCAACCCGCGCCTCACAACCGCCGCCGCCACCGCTGCTTCTGGCACCAACACCGCCACCTCCGCCGCCGGCGCCGCCGCCAGTGCCGCCGATGCCGCTGCGGAGGATGGCGGGGATGACGGCAGCGGCGGTGCTTCCGCGGAGCGCGACGATGGGTTTATGGCTCGAAACGTAGGGAACGAAGTTAACGGGTCCGTCAACAGCGAGGACGAGGATGCGCATGGCGATGCGAGCGAGGACGAGCTGCACGAGAGCATCGAGCGGGCAGTGAAAAGCAACTGCGCGCGCTTCGTACGCGTCGTTGAGCTAACCTCTGCCATAGCTCTCGAGGTGGCCGCGAACGCCGGCAACTACGAGCGAACCATGACCGTTCCTATCGACCCCGACGCACCCGTCACGCCGTCAACGGAGCATATCCTCGCCTCCCGCCTTTCCGCCCTCCCCTTCCGGGACCTCCGCGGCGAGCTCCGCGCCCCTTCCGCCTCCGCCTCCGCCGTTCACTGTGTTCCGCCACGCGCTCGTGTGCAAGCGCTGGCTCCGCTTGGCGCGCTTCAGCCTCCCCGCCATCCTCCTGCAAGCCGACCGCCGCCTTTCCACCCAAACCTTCCGCTCCGTCCTCTCCTCCTCACCTCCTCCTTCCTCCTCTCCTCCCGCCTCGGCCGTTTCCCCCTCCTTCCCCATGCACTCCCCGCTCACTCTGCGGCACCTGCACATCGGCCCATCGGCTCTAGACGCCATAACAGACGATCTCCTTTACTCCATCGCCGCGGGGTGCGCGCGCTCCCTCACGCACATGTCGCTGTATCGCCACAGGAACCTGCGCTCCTGGGATCAGAACCTCGCATTTGGCGATCTTGACGACGCCGTCACGAAAGTAACCGAACCCGCCGTTACCGCCCTCTTCGCCGCCTGCCGCCGCCTGGTCAGCTTGAAACTCGTGCTGCCCGTGTGCCTGCCCGAGCTGCCCGCTTCCGTGAGTCTTCTGCAGCAGCTGACTAGGCTGGAGGTTTCGTGCGGCCGAGTCGATTTCGATTTCGCGGGTGCTATTAATGACGCGGACGCGGCACAGGAGGAAGAGCTTCCGGAGGGCGTTGGCTCGCTCTCCGCGTTACGGTCTCTCAGCATCCGCGCTCCTTGCGTGCGCGCCCTCCCGCACACCCTCTCCCGCCTCCACTCCCTCACCTCGCTGAAAATCGACCACTGCGTCACACTCCGGCAGCTGCCCGACGGCCTCGGGCAGCTAAAAAATCTGCGACATCTGCAGTTGGCGGACTTACAAGCCCTGCACTCCCTATCCGACTCCATCGGCCTCCTATCGTCCCTTGAAACCCTCCATCTGCGCGCCGTCATGGCCACCACTCTCCCAGACTCCTCCGCCCACCTCTCCTCCCTCAAACGCCTCCTCCTCTCCAGCCTTCCGCACCTGCAATCGCTGCCTGACTGTGTGGGCGAGCTGCCCTCGCTGCAAGAACTGACCGTTCAGTACTGCCCTCGCTTCTCTGCTCTCCCGCGCTCACTCTCCGCCCTCGCCTCCCTCACCGCTCTCACCGTTCAGCGCTGCGGTTCTCTCGCCGCCTTACCGGAGGATATCGGTGACGCTCCCCGCCTCGCCTCTCTCGTTCTGGAAGAGCTTTCCTCGCTTGCGGCTGTTCCGGAGTCAGTGGCTCTCCTCTCCTCCCGCTGCAAAGTGCGAGGGTCTCACGTCGCTGCCGGCGTCTTTCGATGGGCTGCACTCGCTCTCTCAGCTGCAGCTTCTCGAATGTTCCTTGGATTCCCTGCCCGAAGATTTCGGGCAGCTGTCCGCGCTAACCGAGCTACATCTGAGCGAAGTTCATTGCGATCTGCCCGAATCTTTCGGGCAGCTGCTAAAGCTGAGGCGGCTTTCTGTTGCTGATTCTATGCGTAAGCTTACTCTGCCAACCACCTTCACTCAGCTTGAAGACCTCAATATCCGCACCTGCACTAAATTAAAAACCCTGCCCGAAACTATCGGGCAGCTGATGGCGCTTTGCAGAGTGGAAATAGCTGGCTGCAAATGGCTGGAAACCCTTCCTGAATCTTTTTCGCAGCTGCCCAACCTCGAAAGCCTTATTCTCAATTGTAAGGGTTTGGTGACTAAATGGGATGAGTTTGAGTTAGGCCTTCCAACCTTCATGCCTGACCGTGTAGGTTCAGATGAGGAGAGTGACGATGAGGATTATGTCTACTATAAGTCGCGGGACCCTGCACTTACAGACCTCCCGAGCACGTTCGGGCAGCTCGCAAATTCTTTAACTGCCCTCGAGATTCACAGGTGCCATGAGATTCAGCAGCTGCCAACATCGTTCACCCAGCTGACTCGCCTGCAGCGGCTGTGCATCTCCAACTGCCACAAGCTGAGCGGAATGCCCGCAGGGTGGGGCAACCTTGTGGGCCTGCAGGAGTTAGAGCTCTCTCACTGCAAGCTGCTTTTCGTGCTGCCACCTCTTACCGCTCCTCCTCCTGTTGCCGCTGCTACCGCTGCTGCTGCTGCTGCTGCTGCTGTTGCCGCCACCGCTGCGGCTGCTGCTGCTGCTGCGGCTGCTACTGCTGCTGCTGCTGCTTCTGCTGCTGCTGCCGCTGCTGTTTCTGCTTCTGCTGCTATTTCTGCTGTTGCTTCTGCTGGTGGTGCTGCTGCTGCTGCTGCTGCTTCTGTTGCTGCTTCCGCTACTGCTGCTGCTGACGCTTCAGCTGCTGCGTCTGCTATGGCTGCTGCTGATGCTGCTGCTGCTTCTGCATCTGCCACTGCTGCCGCTGCTGCTGCTCACGTTCCTTCCACCGCACATTCCGGTGCCACAGACTCCTCTCCTCAGACTTCACCCCAGCCCTCCTCTCCCCGTCCCCTCCCATCCCTCCGCCGCCTACTCATCGTCAAGTGCCCCTCCCTCGCTTCCCTCCCTTCAGGTCTCCACCTCCTCCCTTCCCTGCTCCACCTAGACGTTCGTGACTGTATTAAATTCACCAAGCTTACCCCCCCAACCTCGCCCTCTCCCTTCCCACCCACCCTGCAAACCCTAATCGTGTCCAACACGCTACGGAGCACCAGCAACATCCAGCAAGCCATCTCCCACCTCTCCTCTCTCCAGCACTTGTGCATCGGACACAGCCCATCTTTCACAACCGTTCCCATCACATCTTCCCTTGAAAGCCTTTCTCTCTATAACTTGTCCCTTGTATCCCCAGATTCATTACCCAACATCCACACGCTATAGAAACTCAGGATCCTAACCCTGCACACCCTCCCCTCGCTCTCCCCGCTCCCTCCTTCAATCACAGCCCTCACTCACCTCCAGCGCCTGCATCTCAGCCACATGGACTTTTCCGACCTGCCCGAGGACCTCGGGCAGATGAAAGGGCTGCGTGTACTGACCATAAACACCGCGCCGAAGCTCCTCGCGCTTCCTGCCTCCCTCACCCTCCTCACCTCCCTGCAGCACCTCATGGTCTCGGAATGCGAGAATCTCCCTTCTCTACCAGAAGACGGATTTGGCAATCTCTCCTCTCTCGTCTCTCTCACGCTCAAAGAGCTGCCGCTGCTGCAGAAGCTGCCTGCGGCCGTGGCACACCTGCCGTTGCTGCAGGTGCTGGACGTGCAGGAGTGCGAAGAGCTGTGCGAGCTGACCGAGGGGTTGGAGAGCGCGAGGAGCTTGTGGGAGGTGTACATTGAGGGGAGCAGCGGATTGGAGGATTTGCCCCAGGCGCTGCTAGTGCAAGCAGGCAGGATTCAGGTGCATGCAGGGGAAGAGAGTTACAATATTGATTAGCTTGAGATGACTTTTTGTGGTTTGAGATATGGCGGCTTTGTTGATGCAATCCATTTACACACAATGTTACCAATACTGATGGTTTGTCAGAATTCCCTCCATTTCATCCCATGGCTTGTCAGGCAGCTGTGGCTTCATGTTTTTCTGATGTGCCCAATCAGGTTGAAGCAAGGGTAGTGGGGAGGAAAGGAGACTAGTCAGGCATTTAAACAGGGCCTGCTGTGGGTCAGTCATCCCTAAATATACAGCACCAGGGTCCAGGTATTTTATACGTCCAGTAGAACGCCTCAGAAACGGAGGGCTGGGTGGGTGGGTGCACTACTGTGGAACAAATGCATTAACGTTGTTTACAAAACGAAGAGCCCACGGCAGGCATTGCATTGCATATAAAATGTCAGTATCGTCTGATAAAACCAGCACTGATACCGTTTCTTCGGGAGAATACCAGACTGCAATACAATCTCAAAACGATTCTTGAGGATCTTGTTACTCTTTACGGGGGGGGGGGGGGGGAGGGAGGGATTTTGGCATGCGAGAATGAACAGAAATTAATGAAGCAAACAAGCAAAATACAGTTATTTTTTTCTTTCATGGGAGGATATTCAACTGAATGGACACTCATTCAACAAATGGGGGGACTTGGGGCAGCGCATTTTGACGGAGGACACTCAGCAGCAGATACTTGAATGTCTATGGAATTGGCTAGAAGATGCTAAAGTAGTGAAGTGGAAGGAAACTAGGGAACACTCGAAACAGAAAACGATGCATCGCAAATAAGATGACATACTTTACATGTGTTACATAAAAACCGAGAAACATGAATGGTGTTCAGGACTGACGGGCCAGCATACCTGTGGTGAACTGCCAGGTCAGGATGGTGTGCCTCTGGGGCTGGCTGCCTGAGAGGGCGACGAAGCCGAAGAGGAAGAGAGAGTCGGATGCAGTGGGCTTGAGCACGGAGCAGAGAGACACGCTTGCTGTGAGGGTTGGGGTGGGGGGCTGGTGGGGGTCAGAGGAGAGGAAGACTCGGAGGGTGCCGCCGCTGGTGGGGTCGTAGTGGATCCAGGCGTGCTTGGTGTGGGCGTCGTTGAGGATGAGAGGGGCCGTGGCAGAGGCGAGGGACACAGGTGAGCCGCCCACATTGACGCCCACGTGGTTGTCGTTGGGGTCGCTGTGCTTCACACTCAGCACCGAGTCAAACTCCACCGCCACACTCCGCTTCCCCACCCCTCCCAGCCCCACACTCGCCCCCTTGCCAGCAGCAGCTGCTGCCACCACAAACGCAAGGCCCTCCCCACCCGCCCCCTGGCCCGGTAAACGCATGGCAAAGCTGAATGCCGCGGTGAATGCGAGCTCAATTCCGCAGAGGGGGCGCTTGTTGGGGAAGTAGAAGAGGCGCAGAGCGGGAGAGGCAAACGCTGCTCCCTGCTGGTTGGGCGCCCCTCCTGTGAGAAGAATGGAGCCGTTGGACAGCACAGCGGCAGAACCCTGCAGCGACAAATAGGCCGAGTCTGATGCCAGCGATGCTCCCACAGCTGCACGTGCAAGGGAAGCAGAACAGAGAGAATGTAATAGGGAGAGACAGACAAACACGAAATGTAAATCTTCTGAATCTTTCAACGGCTGCAGGTGCACTTGAAGAGACACACAAACGCACCTCCAGGCACACAGGAGTTGGTGTTGCTGCTGTTGAGCATATAGTTGGGGTCGCACACACACTCCCCTGCTGCAGTGAACTCATCCACAGAGCAGTAGCCATGCCCCCCACACACAGGGGCAGTGGAACCAGCTTCCAGCCCACAGAAAGCAGCACACATAGGAGCGGGCCTCTGGGTGGACGCACGGCTGCAGACGCTCATATTGGCAGCAAGGCAGTTCGCATCGATGGTCCATGTGACAGCCGAGCAGTTCCGGAACTTCACCTCCCCGTGGGAGAAGAAATTGTTGTTCACTTTGTACGTCTCGGTGGTTGAATACCCGGGGCTGGGTAGACGGCCTGTGAACTGGTTGGAAGAGAGGTACCTGCCGGAGTGGATTGGATAAAGATGGAGGAGGTATGAACAGAGATGGCTACAGCACGATGATACTTATTGCAGTGCACATGAGCAATCATGTGGAGTTTTGGCCGACCTGACTCAGCCTTTTCTTTATATCCCCAATGGCATCAACTCGTGGATTTAGGGTCTGCGAGTGTTGACTTGACTTGACACAGGGAAGAGGGCAAGACTGAGTCGATTCGGCCCTGAGAGGGCAAGACATATCGCCTCGCACCAAACCCACACTTCCCACATCACGAATCCTTCCTCCTCCCCCCGCCCCCAATTTCCCCCGTTTCGCCTCACCTCACTCACTACACTAGGGTGATATACTCACAGCATCTTGAGGTTCTTCATAGTTCGTGTGATAGGCTCAATCGGTCCTGAGAGCTGGTTATATGTCAGCAGACTGAGCAGCACATGTGTAGCGCACACACAAGTATGTGGGAGACACACATACACGCACGCACACGCGCACGCACGCACGCACGCACGCACGCACGCACGCACGCACGCACGCACGCACGCACGCACGCACGCACGCAGGCAGGCAGGGCACGCACGCACGCACGCACGCACGCACGCACGCACGCACGCACGCACTCACGCACGCACGCACGCACGCACGCACGCACGCACGCACGCACGCACGCACGCACACACACACGTGCACGCACGCACCCACACACCAATTCCCCCCCTCTACCCTTCTCACACCCAGACACACTCACATGCACACACACGCGCGCACGTGCACACTCACACACACATAGGTAAGCAACCCATTGAAAGCAAAACAGGTGATTACTAAACTTATGATGTCTGGAGATATTGACCTGCAAAAGGCGGTCTTTTATCAGTGAAGAGCAAAGCAGAGCAGATCAGACACAGCCGAACAAGCATAATGCCTTCTTGGTAGGAATGAGCTCAAAACAAACCATAGCTTGGTTCAGGCGAAATGGTTCCCTGCAAAACAAACTCTACCAGATGACTTTCAACTCAAACCGGTTCAATTCGATTCGGGTGTGGAAGCTTGCGCAACTTGGGTCGCACGGATGCCGTTTCAGGTGGAATTCAGATGTCTGAAGCTCACTTTCGAGCTTCAACTTTCTCTTAGTCTATCTTCCCCCCTCTTTCCTTTTCCTCCATTTTAAAGCATTCCCACCGTCAGTAACGTAAATCGGCAAGGCTTCAACCACCAACAAACATGAGTGTGGCACTTGAGTGTGGTTCAGGGATTGTTTACAAGTACTGAAGCTTGGATAGGTTGGAGAGGGTGGTTGGAACGGTTCCATACAGCTGGACTGCAGCAAGGTCCCTGCAATGTCATGCGCAGGTGAGCACCCAATGACATTTATAGGCCCCTGCAAGTAAAGGCATGCGTTCGGTTACAATAAATTTAGGAGAACACACAGCTCCGTGAAATGTGCAATAGCATTTGATTGGCAACACCTGCAACACATGGCTTCATCTGTGGTGCATCTTCCAGAGTTTCGGATGCACTAGCTAGGAGAGGCAGGTTATGGACGCACAAGACAATCAAGTTTGTGAGCTTCCCAATGGCTGTTGGTATGAACCCAGACATTGGATTGTATGATAGAGACCTGCGCACGTGCAACAGGGGAAGAACAAAGCCTTGATACGGAAAATCTGAAAGAGACTGGAGCAGAGATACTGGGAGAAGCCCATGGTTGGTCCACAGAGACGTGTTGCAGGCTGCTTGAGTGATGAACAGAAGCCTTGAGAATTTTTTATTTGAAGAGAGCACCACTTACTCCGAAAGAAGAGTGCCATAGTGTTTAAACATCATCCCCTGTTTCATAGGCAGTAGTTTAAAAGAACCATTGCAAGCACTCAAGCAACATGTGTCTTGTAAAACCGATCACTGCCAGGCCCTGGAACAAGATATGGTTTTCCGAGTGAATGTTATATGCTGGTCTAAGCCATCAGCGTGAGCGTATTGCTGCACGGTGGTACATATATTTGACCAGCAAGTGGTGACCGAGCCAAATCGCAAGGTTTCATTGCCGCTTGTTCCATTCCATGCGAGCAGTCGTTCTTGGGTCCACTGGAGCACCACGCGCACCTCGGTTGTACCAATGTACCTCGGTCCTCGAGTCAGAGTGTGGGTGCCACGCTTGAGGGACTGAGCTTATGTCAAGGAGATGAAGGGGATAGACTGGGAGGGCACCTGAGCAGTATGAATTCAGATGTGGCGCAGTGTACGCTTATACAACTGGCACAGGAAGTGCTCATTCTTTACAGGTATTCCAGCTGTAGGAGATCGCCCAGAGCAGCAGGTATGCTTCCCGACAGCTGATTTCTGAAGAGCATTCTGAGAACAGAGAACATGGGGAAACGAGGGCTCTGGGAAGATTCAAACAAACAGGATTCTGCAGCAGGGAGTAGCGTGAGAAAAGCGGAGCATTATGGCACATACGCAAGGGTGAAGGAGGAAAGGGAAAGAGACACAAGTCGCTAGAAATGAACAGTTGAAATAAGTGGAAATTGACCTTATCGTCCACCTATTCTGCTTGACATCTATTCTAGTAACGAGGTAAGAAATTATTTGACCCTGTTGCATCGATCGAGTAGACTAAATCAGAGGAATGAGTACTCGACGACTCATCGAGTGAGTAATTTGCGCACGCATGCACGCACGCACGCACGCACGCACGCACGCACGCACGCACGCACGCACGCACGCACGCACGCACGCACGCACGCACGCACCCACGCACGCACGCACGCACGCACGCACGCACGCACGCACGCACGCACGCACGCACACACAAACACACACAGACACACGTGTGCGTGTGTATATGTTTTGATCCATTGTTATGGGAGGAGCAATGGGGCGAGTAACACTCGATTCGATTTTGACTCGTTTATTGTATGAGGAAAGTCCAAACGAGGTGAGTACTGCTCGACTGGTAGTTCTCTCATGCCTACTTACATGCCTCTGAGCTGTTGCAGTGATGCCAGCGATTTTGGAATGGAGCCGCTCAGAAGGTTGTCCGTCAACAGTCTAGGGAGGGAGGGATGGAAAAAAAGGAAAAAGAGCAACCATGCACACCACCATGTGCCATGCATGTACCATGCACCAGGTCCATGCTGATTGAAAATGAGTACTTGGCAGTCATGGATATTGAGAAGGTAAGAGATTACATCGCTTGGATCTGGATACAGTGAAATAGGGTTGGTTACGGTGAAACCCCAACTGAACATAGGGCGCGTTCAGTCTTTGAAAAAACTGCAAAATGAACATAAACTGAACCTGAAATGAAACTGAGCCTAAAAGCTGGCCAAAGGTACTGTAAGGCCACAATCACATTCAGAGCGAAACAAGCCTCCATGAACACATGCATGCCGCATGCAGTTGTATTGTTAAACCTCTAACGCAGCAGTAACTACTCAGGGCTCCAACTGTCAAGCCTGTGGGCTGCACTGGCAACACTACATCATTAAGCTAACACATACATTGCTGGTGGAGTGATTGAAAAGTCAATGTTTCCAGTTCAGTAGAGTCTACAGACCAGCAAGTCACATGGTGCAGAGATCGTAAGGTATTGACACTTGAAGTTCTGGGAGTGGGGAAGAAACTCAGGAAGTGAGGTGGAAAGTGGCCTTACACTGCAGGAAAGTCGAATCCCTCAAGGAGTGAACTCACAGAACACCACCTGTACTGTACTCCTGTGGTGGCGTAAATCACACTTCCATTGGTCAGTCGTGATAGCCTATATGTTCCCACAACCACCAAGGCTATTTGTGAGTGAGAGATAGGATCTCACAGGTTCGTCAGAGCAACGAGGGCTGAAAGTGAGTCAGGAATTGATCCATTCAGCTGGTTTGCTGCGAGGTTGCTGGATTAGTAAAGCATGCCTCCAAGCAGGGGGGGGGGGAGCGGGAGGAAGAACGATTACGCATGCTTGTAACCATACGTTTATATCAATTCACGGACCGTTAGAGGTGCAAAGAGGAGGAGAATGCACTTTTGAGCGAGATATCATTGACAAGGACATGCATGTGGAAGGTGAGATTCATGAGGTGGCACGGATTACGTGGATTAGAAGGGTGATATGAACAGAGAGCACTAGAAGGCAGAAGTGAAGAGAGAAAAACATGTCATAAGTTCCATGCCACATCAAATGCAGGGGTGAAGTGAATTTGAGTCGATTGATGCTGTGGGCAGTGCAAGCAGCCCCAAATAGGAGCCATGTTCTTTATGTAGCAGCGACTGATTCATTCAACTCGAAAAAGATGTTGCAAGAATTTGGGTCGATCGATGCCGTGGACATGAGTGTGTGTGCGCGGTTTCAAGCTCGCCTGTGACCCGAGAGCAATGTAAAGACGCATATTTGGCAGTGAGCAGTGAGCAGTGAGCAGCGCATGACGTGTAACAGGGCATGCGGGCCACCACTCGCACAGGTATGTGAGACTGTGCAGTTGACTAAGAGAGTCGGGGATGGTCCCACTCAGTTGGTTGTGACCTAGAGCCCTGCGTGTCACACCAGGCAGTAAGTAGTCCAGGGACATACACGTGGCAGCGCAAAGCTGATCAGCGAGACATACACGTGTCACACTGCATTGGATAAGCGAGATGGGGGTCTGCAAAGCTGATCACCATTGGCCTTTCAAGCATTGCACGGTTCGTTCAGGCGCTTTAAAAGCCATCGGCCTTCCAGGGCCGTGAAAGTAGAGGGAAGCCAGCCAGGGCCAGTTGACATTGGCCTTCCAGCCATTGCCTGGCTGATGATGTGCATTGTGGTGCAATGCCTCCCTGCGAGTTGCACACAGTTGTCTGTGGAGCTGGGCCGTGCAAACAGGACCGCGGAGTTCCACACAGTTGTTGTACAAGGACTGCAGAGAAAGCATTCATACATCTGCTGAAGCAATGACAGGTTACCCAACGACGAAGGGATGCTTCCAGAGAGCATGTTGTTCAGACAATTCCTGTTGTTTCACCACGACACAAAGAGAGGCGGCAGCATTGGAGTCTAGAGATACGTGCATCAACGGCTCACATGTGAAAGTGACGCATTACAATGATTACACAAACGAAAAAAAGAAGCCAACGACATACAGGCATTGCGTGGCTATGGCTGAAACCATTAAGTGCTCCCTGAAACTCTTGACATGCCTTCTGAGCATACAAGTGTACTGATATTGTGTGCAGCCTTCTCTATTGTGTCAGTCAGCACATACCTTTGTTTCATGTGGTTTGTAATGCATGTCAGAAGCAATCGCTTGGCTATCAAGCTTGCCTCCCCAGCGAAATCGGAAAACATCTAGCTAGTATACTTTGTTCCTTGCCAGCATCGAGCCTACCCATGGGGTGTATGTTGGAGCCAGCCACATATAGCTTCTGGTCATATAGCTTCAGGTTTCAAGGTTTCAGTAGGTTTTCAGCTATACTGTGCAGCTTCAGTTGTAGCAAGTACCATGCATTGCATTGTCAAAATCTCCCGCACCTCTGTGAATCCAGCACTGTTTGCAAAAACAGAATGCAGACACCCTTGCTGGCTTTGGAAGAAAACAACAGTGAGAGGAAGAGGAGCAGGCAGGAGCATGAGCCTCACAAGGTGGTGAGGTTGGTGGAACCACCAAGCTCAGGAAGAGAGCCACTGAAGAGATTCTGGCGAAGATTTCTGAGGAAGATTTAGGGGAAATGGGGGCGTGTGTTGAAGGGGGAGAGGAGAAGCGAGGGGTAGAGAGCAGCTGGAGAGTGTTTCACAAAGCAGACTTAGTGGAACAGCTTTGTCTGAACACTCAGAGCCAAACCTTCCAGCATCATCACTTTTTCTGTGCGCTTTTCTGTGTGCTTCAACAGCAGACCGTTTTCTTTGGATTTTCATGACTAGCGATGGTCCGCACCCGCAGCAGAAGCTATTCACACCGAGTAAAGACCTGTTTCTTAGACAACGGAAATTAAGTACATTTGTAGCTGAAAGGTTCAAAAGTGGGGTTGTTTCGAAACTGGTTTAGAATGTGTTGGTCTTACAGATGCGTCAAGCGTACAAGGCTGGATAGCAGGTCTATGGGCCCTGACATCTGATTCACACCAAGCACGCTAGTAAGAGGAGGAGGTGCAGGGGAAGAATAGCGAGAGACTTAGCATCAAACAGAAGAACAGAAGAGGGCGAATAGTCGTGCACATGGAAGGTGTGATACGTGTGGTCACCCTCTCAACTGGAGTGACGTTGGTGAGGCTTGCATGCAGGCGTGCATGTATGCAATGCGATGCAAAGCAGTGCAGCATAGATGCACATGGTCAGATTCTATTTTTTGCAACACTGCACGCTTGCCAAATGATTCGAACAGCCAGATGCAGGTGAATTGGCGATCAAGTTGGGGAGCAAAAGACCAAGGAACAAGAAATGCGTGCAAAATCTGAAATGAGAAGTGAATCACACTACATGATAAGAGAAGATAACACTGAATAGAGATGGATTCACGTTAGGTGATCCACTGATCGTTCATTGCAACATGCAAGAACATGTGAAATGCATATGGTTACTCCATGGTCAATCATCCAGGTCATTGCATGCGTGCGTGAAAATAAATCTCATTAACTCACAGGTATTCCAAGCTGACCAAACGACTGAAGCTTTCTGGGAGACTGCCCGATACAGAGTTGCCCCCAAGGTTTCTGTGGAATGAAGTGAGGCGAAGTCAAATGAGGGGCACTGATACAACGGTGGGTTGAAAAAAAAAGTGCATGAGAGATGATATGGCATTGAGGATGGGTCCTTTGGTGAGGTGGTATTGGCAACGGACATATGTGAGTGAGCCAATGTGATGATTCTGCTTGAAGTTTCTTTGTGGTGGTGGAACATGAAACGTACAGAGTCTGGAGAGATGTCAAGTCGCAGAGGGTGTTGGGGATGGGCCCTGCGAGTTGGGAGAAGAGAAGCGTGCTGCAATAAGGGAGCACAGGGAGTACAGTAAGTAGTCCCACCCACTCCAGGGAGGGAGCAGTGGGAGGTCATTCCGTCCAACAGATTCGCATCACAATGTGATTGATATCATGCTCATTGCATCAGTTCATCCTAGTAGGACGGCTGGCTTGTCGTGCCAAGCATCTGCTTATCACAAACCCTCTCATGGCTTATCGACGACAGGTGCTCGTTGGGATTGTTATACTGGAGTCTGTCTTGGCACTTCTTCGCAGCTAGCTTTCTTGCATCACATTCACCACTCCGCTACTCACTGTCACTGGCAGATTGTTCCAGACTAGGTAGGACGGTAGTACCTGTTTTTCAACAGCATAAGTTCATTCTTCAATGTGCTTAATGTGTTTGCAACTTAATCAGTTAGAGCTTAAGTTCGAATCGCCCCTGTCATCCCTTGTTTGTTGATGCTAATCCTTCTGTTCAGTCTACACATCCTATGTTCTTTCTTTGGCGTGAATATACACTGTGGTCCTTCATACCGCAATGAAACGGTTCAGAACGTTCCCTATGCTGGCGCAGACACCTGGGATGCAACTTGGAGTGTTGCGGCAGGATCTTTTCTGTCATGCCTTTCCACTGTTCCACTTTTTTCTGTCGTCAAAACAGAGTGTCATACATGGAGCATTCGCCTTCGTCTTGTTTGAATCAAGCACCTCAAAATCATAGAGGCTAGAATCTAGAGGCACAGGGGTGTGTGGAGCTCACAGGTATCTGAGACGTTGAAAGCGGCTGATCATGGCAGGTATAGGTGCTTGAAGATTCTTCGAACCCAGCTCTCTGTGAGCCACTCATGAATTAGGTTGGGTGCATCACAATGCTTTCATTTCATGCATGTGTGGTGAGTCAGTCACAAAGCAGCATTGCATCAAATGAAATGCAAGGAGATCAAACACTTCCGACGATAGGCTTATTGAAACCTCTGGCATGAGACGAGACGAGACGCCAATGGATGCAATGGAATGGAGAATTGCTCACATGGCGATGACGAATCCATCCCTGTCACATCTGATGCCCTCCATTGCCCTGCAGTCCGCATACTGCCACAGCCATGTGTCACTGCCACTGAAGTTGCCCCACTCGCTGGCCAGCCATGCCAGGTTGAAGGCTGGGCGGATGTAACAGTGCACGCACGCACGCACGCACGCACGCACACACACACACACACACACACACACACACACACACACACCCACCAACACACGCACATGCACGCATGTGCGCATGGATGCCCACACACCAGCACACGTATGCAGATGCGCACACACGCACGCACGCACGCACGCGGACACACCCGCATGCACGCACGCACGAGAACACACACGCACACACACGCACGCACGCACGCACGCACACACGTACGCGCATGCACAAGCACACACATACACCCCCACCGACACACGCACACGCACGCATGTGCGCATGGATGCACACACACCCGCACACGTACGCAGATGCGCACACACGCACGCACGCACACACACACACACGCACGCACGCATGCACGCGAACACACATGCACGCATACACATACACACGCGCATGCACGCACACACGCACCCACGCGCGCGCACACACGGAGGCGCAAACGCAAACACACGCATCCACACGAACACACGCACACACACACACAGACAACGCCATGAGGTTCACAAATGGGATGGGACACATGTGTGTGCACATGCGTTCTGGTATGCACCTACAAGCAAAAAGAAATGTTGACATGCGCATTCTATTCGTGCACTGCAGTGAGTGGCTGCCATAAAAGAAGCGGTCCAGAGTCCAGCCCACCATCATTTGGGTGCAGTCGCACGGCAACTGCACCCCCGGGCCAGGGGGGTACAAGGCACACAAGGCTTCCCATGAGAAACAGCAGCAGCTGACGCTCCAGCCGTCCGTGCGAATTCTGCTGGGAACATGCACGACAACCACAACAACAACAGCTGTGGTAAGAGATACATGTTGATTTGCTGCAGACACGGATGGGGCCATGATGTTGCCGACTAGACATGAGCATGGGCCAGGCCATGCATCAGGGACCGATGGGACGACCTCCTGCCCGGACTGGGCCAGGGTTGACCAGGGCCGATCAGCCTCGTCAGAACGCATCGGCCAGAGGCCTGACCATATGGTTGCTGTCGGCACGAGTCGGGCTGGGAACATGCAGCACGGATGGGGCACTGCACAAGCTGTGTGATGGGGCACTGCACAAGCTGTGTGATGGGGCACTGCACAAGCTGTGTGATGGGGCACTGCACAAGCTGCGTGATGGGGCACTGCACAAGCTGCGTGATGGGGCACTGCACAAGCTGTGTGATGGGGCACTGCACAAGCTGCGTGATGGGGCACTGCACAAGCTGCGTGATGGGGCTGCGGTCCCCCACCGCAATCCCCTCTCCCCCCCCCTCTCCCCCTCCCAAACACACCAACGCACATTGGGTCACGTCTACTAGCACAATCATCCCCTTAACAGGGGTGCGTGCCTGCTGGCAAGCAAGGCGTTTGACTGCCTTTGCATGTGTTCTACGCGCCAGTGGCGCCCACCACATGCGTACTCAGACAAGTAGAAAAGGCAACCGCTGCGCATGTGAAATGGCCCCCGCTTTCGCCCACTGTGTAGGGCGGCACGGGGCATACACAACAGCACGCGGCGGCTGGTCTGCACGTACTAGCCTGTCGTCCCAAAGAAAACCCTAAGTGGTGGAGTGCACGCGACCAGATAGACTCTGAGGGCAATGGAAAATATGAAAAGCGCGCTGACGATAGGGCATGCACATAACTTGGCAATAACAGACGACAAAAATAACCGCCTCCGCGGAATACGGCCGCGCGCCGCGGGAACTTCGCAGCAAGCTCGGGTATTATCGTCGTTCTCAAGGACGGTTTGTAGTTTGACGTGGCGAGCTTACAGGCGTGTGTGTCGACATGGTCGGAGACTCTATCCTCAGCACAGCGGTGAATGCGGCGCGTAGTCTCGAGTCGCTACTTGCGGTCACTAGTTGTTGAATCAGGCGGAAGGATTTTTATTTGGCTGTAATCTTGTGCTTTGGGGCGTGCACAGACACAAGCATTCATAGCGAACTTCCAACCAGTTCGATTTTTCGCTGTTGGGCTTCAGGGGAGGGGATTTTTTGAGATCGTCGTCTTTGGCTTGCGAACAGACGAAATCCGAGAAAAGGATGGATACACACTCGTAAAGGTTACGAAATTGGGGTTCAACCGCGAAAAATGTTGTCTGGAGCACGGACCTGTGGCAGATTGACAAAAAGTCGTTGCGGAGGTTTAAAGCCGGCAGCCCAAATTGCACAAGTTTTTGAAAGATGACGAGAGGGAGTTTTAGGACGTGTGTGAAATTAATTTTTATGAAAGTTCATGTTTTTGACTCGATTTTAGCAGGTCTTAATAACCTGAACTTGACTCGATTTTGAGTTGTAGCAATGTTCGAACCGCTGGTGAGCATGCTTGTAGATTCACAATCACACACGTAGGTGCGAATTTGCAAGTTCGAATTCACTAGGGGGGACCCGAGCCGCATGGGGGGACTGTAGGTTACCCGGTTTCAATCACACCACAGCGCGACACGTCACCGGAGCGCTGCACACAAAAGTGAGCCCTAGACCTCCAGCTCAACTCCGCAGAAGGGGTGGTTGTGCACGATACAAAAATCTCCCGTGGAGTTGTGAGGAATGTTGGCGGGATTTCATGGCCTCATCGTGTGCCCCGGGAGATACGTGCGCATGACCGGCCATCGTGGCACGTCGGGTGCCACGTGGTGGGCCTAGCGAGTTCAGCAATGTGTAGGGTCTTGGTTGTGATCTCATTGGCGCACGAAAGAGTCGCGAGATTCGCTGGAACCTCGTACGTGGCTGACACCACACACGTTCGGTTCTTTGTGTTTGCCGAAGTTTGATAATTCTTCCCTATCGTGTTCACAATTGAGGGTTCGCACTTCCCAAACGTGGTAATACTTTCGGATTTGGCGAAAAATCAGGCGAAATGTGGCGAATAGGGTAACCATACGAAGTTCGACCCCGATTACGAACTCCATCCAATTTCACACACGTCCTTAAAGGTTTGGGTTTTGGCGAGTGTTTTTCATTTCGTCAAATTCGTTTTTTTCGCCAAACCCAAAAGGCCCCTCGATTTCTCCTGGTGGGTGTGTTGGACTTCGAAAGTCCCAAATTGCACCTACGGTACCTTTCAAAGCTTGAACAAGGCACTTCATCAAGTTTTAAAAACTTGACCCGCGCGGCCCGCAATTTGGGCCGCGGGCTTTAACCTTGTAACGTGACCTTCTAACCTCCCTATTGAACACGAACTTTTAGCTTCCGTAATCGACCATAGAGGCAGCGAGTCATTCATTTTTCGCTTAGGGTTGTGGAAATCCAACTCTTCTATCTGTCCCTCAGCTTTGTTGGTCATGCTTGTCACAAACCAGCCGTGCGTACTACCCAATCGTGTCACACACCTGGCAGCAGGCAGAGTGGACACACCATTCCACCGGTCCCCATGCCGACAACTCGTGTAGTAAGCTCAGTCTTATCGCCCGCTCGCCCGAGTGCTGACGCAAGTTGCTTGTCTTACCCTTCTGGTGAGTGTGCTGCAGATGTTGCATGTCAGGAGTTGTCGAGAGTGAGTCGTTCAACTGATGTCACGAGTAGCACGTTCATAGCCACGTCAGAGAAGCAGAACGCACGCAGAGCCACTCATACGCCTTGCTTCTCACCTGGCGCTCACTCCTTCTGAAGCCGCGGCGTTGTGCCAGTAACCACGTGGCCCAATGCACGTTGCAGTATGTGACGCTTTTGTGTAGAAAGCGGCCTGATTGCCATGGATAGCGTGGTGCAATGCACAGTGCCTGGCCAGTCCGGCAAAGGAGGCCGTTCCAATGGTGCACGGCTCGGTCTGTACTCATGTCTAGTTAACTGCATTGCCCCATGCGCGTGTCTACATCAGATCATCATATCTCTGACCACAGCCATTGGGGTTGCCATGCGTGTACTTTTCAGAATTCGCACGGACGGCTGGAGCGTCAGCTGCTGCTGTTTCTCATGGGAAGCCTGGCGTGCCTTGTGCCCCCCTGGCCAAGGGGTGCAGTTGCCGTGCGACTGCACCCAGTGGATGGTGGGTTGTACTCTCAGCTGCTTCTTTTATGGCAGCCACTCACTGGAGTGCAGGAATCAGAGGCTCAAGTCGACGTTTCATGTGGTGTGGTAGATACATCTTACACAGCAGAACGCATGCGCACACACATGCATCCCATCCCATTCCTGAACCTCACAGCATTCTTCGTCCCCAAACATGTTGTTACCGCTCTTGTGTGTGCATGTGCACGTGTGCATGCGTGTGTCAGTGCGTGCATGTGTGCGTGTGTTGAGTGCGTGTGTAGGGTGCGTGTGTGAGTGCGTGCATGTGTGCATGCATGCGTGCGTGTGTTGAGTGCGTGTGTACGTGCGTGCATGTGTGTCTGCGTGTGTGTGCGCGAGCACGCGCGATGCGTGCGTGTGCGTCAGCGGGTGTGTGCGTTCGTGCGTGCGGTGTGTGTGTGTGTGTGTGTGTGTGTGTGTGTGCGTGTGTGTGTGTGTGTGTGTGCGTGTGTGTGTGTGTGTGTGTGTGTGCGTGTTGGAGTCACATCCGCCCAGTCCTCAATCTGGCATCGCTGCTCTACGTGTGGGGCAACTTCAGTGGCAGCGAAACGTGGATGAGTCTGTATGCGGACTGCAGGGCAATGGAGGGCATTATATGCGACAAGGATGGATATGTCATTGCCATGTGAGCAATCTCCATTGCACCCATTGGCCTCTCATCTCATTTCAAGCCATAGGTGCCAATAAGCCTTTCGTCAGCAGTGGTTGATCCCCTTGCATTCCATCTGATGAATGCTGCTTTGTGAATGACGTTCCCCACATACTGGCTGATCTAGTCATACTCTACTCACACACCACGAAACATCCATGAATGAATTGGATGCATTGTGCTGCACCCAATTCTTGATTGCTTCGTAGAGAGCTGGGTTCGAAGAATCTTCAAGTACCTATACCTTCCACGATCAGCCGCTTTCGACGCCTCAGACACCTGTGAGCTTCACACATCCCTATGGCTCTAGATTTTGGCTTATTAGTATTCAATATGTTTAACATAAACAAAACACTGTCGAATGCTGATAGAATTGGAGCTGAACTGATTGATTAGAATAGAAGGCACTAGGCCTTTAGTACAAATAAGGTTGGGTTGAGTTGAGCAAAGCTAGGGAAAGGATGGGATGGGAATCCAAGCAAATCTCCAATGGTGAGTTGGCAGATTTGTTGGATCACGGGGGAGGTTGGGATTACAAATGTACACCCAACGAACAAATAACCTACAACATATAAAATAGAATACACAAAGTGTTGACAGCCTATTTCTAACAAATGCATCATGTATGACACTCTGTTTTGCACGATAGAGAAATGGACACAGACGAAAGGCACGGATGGTAGAATATATTTGAAGTTAAGGAAGAACTTGAATAAATCTGGATACGTTGAGACGAGGTTGGTTAGGGGTGAAACTTCATCTGTACGTGTGTTCAGTCTAGGAACAAACTGCAGAATGAGCCTAAAATGAACCTGAAACGAAATATGGCCAAAACTGGATGAAAGTAAATATAAGGCCAGAATATAATACAGACTAGCCTAGTCCAACAAGGCATGGGAGAGCAGATCGTGCTGCAACACTTTAATATGTATGCCACGTGTTTACACCAGATCCGATAGCGCTCTGAACCGTTCCATCGCTTTATAAAGGAACCTCCAGGAAAGAACACAAGGTGTATAGACTCAATAGAAGGATATAAGAGCAACTTAGACTCATGAACCACATAGAATCACCCATATGTCCCCTCTTGCAGGACGCTTATCTTCTGCCAACTCACAGGGCCTATCCCCGACACCCTCTTCGATATGACATCGCTTGTGGCTCTGTACGCCTCGCCCCGTGTTCAATTATGTCTCAGACAGCACGTACACCTTTGGCTCACCTATGTGTGCTATCTATACAAACTCACCAGAAGGACCCATCTGCGATGCCTTCTTAACTGCAATTCTATGTCTGGGGATTATGACTGTATTGTATCAGTGCCCTTCATTTGTAATTTTTCTCACTTCTTTCCACAGCAACCTTGGGGGCAACTCTATTTCGGGCACTCTTCCGGAAGGCTTCAGTCGTTTGGTCAGCTTGGAATATCTGTAAGTTCATGAGGTGTACTTTTAATAGGGATGCCTACGATTGCAAGGGTCTGGATGATTGACCATGATGTATGCATATGTATTTCACGTTATGTTGCTTCAGTCATTTTTCAGGCGTGCATATGGAATGTGCATCTCTGTTACACTGCACTGCACTGCACTGCACTGCGTTGCGTTGCGTGCATGCGTGCACGCCTGTATGCAAGCGTCTCCAAATTCTTTCCCAGTCGACCGAGTGACAACCTGTTTCACAGCTTTCATGTCCATGGTTGCTTTTCTGCTCCTCGTCTGTTCTCATTAATGCTTATTCCCGTACGACTATTACCCTGACTCCGTCCACCTCCACCCACAAGCGTGCTTGGTTTGAACCAAATGTCAGGGCCAATAGACCTGCTATCCAGCCTTGTGCGCCTTGAGCTGTTGTAAGTCCAACACCTTTGTCTTTCCAACACAGATCTGGACCTTTTGGAAGTCAATCCACCTTTCTGCTACAAGCTCACTGATCATTCACTCCCGTCATTCAAAGAAAGAGGCCTTTGCTCGTTGTGGATAGCAGACAGCTGGATAGTTGTTGGTGATGAAGATCCAAGGAAAAATGCTTGCTGCTGAAGTGCCCAGAAAATGGCAAATTCAAACAAAAGGTCTGCTGTTGAAAACTAGGTGGCTCCTCTCATTCAATCCTGCCACTGACGACTCTGCCGCTGCGGCATTTGGCGCTGGCGATTTCTCATGCTGGAGAATAATTTCGAGGGTACAGTACAGACTCCACTTCAGCTGCTCTCTACCCCTCTCTCCCTCCTCCTCTCCCTCCTTCAACCTGTGTTGCATATTGCCGTATAACTTCCTCAGAATTCTTCGCCAGAATTTCTTCAATGGCTCGCTTCCCGATGGGTTTGGCAGTTTCACCAACCTCATCATCTTGTGAGGCTCATGCTCCTGCCTGCTGCTCTTTCTCTCAATGTCGCTTTATCCCATAGCGAGTGTAGCGAGGGTGTCTAGACGTTCTAATTCCAAATAGACCAGGAAATGCGGGGGTGTGAGCTTTTTGGACATAGCTGAAAACTTTGCTGGCTGTATTGTATTTGACTCCATCATCATACCCCATGGGTAGGCTCAATGCGGGCACGAAACAAGTTAAGCAGCCATATGTTTTCAAATCCGGGGGGAGTACAGATGAACACGTGAGTACAGATGTACGCTCAGAAGGCAGAGCGTCAAGCATGTTAAGGTGCGATTCGAACAAAACACTGCTCAACTTCAATGAGGGAACACTTGATAGATTTGGCCGTAGCCATGCAATGCCAGTGTGCTGTTAACTTTTGTTCCTGTAGTCATGGTAATGCGTCACTTTCAAATGCAAGCGATGTATATGCACGTGTCTCCTGACCCCAGTAATGCCTCGGCAACTCTCTGCCTCGTGGTGAATTAACAGGAATTGTTGAGACAACATGCTCTCTGGAAGCATCCCTTCGTCTTTCGGCAACTTGTCATTGCTTCAGGAGATGTGTGAATCCTATTCTTTTTCTTTGAGGCCCTTGTACAGGTCGCAGGCAGGAACAATGCACATCAGACAGGCAATGGATGGAAGTCCAATGTCAACTGGCCCTGGCTACTGCTATGTGCTACACAGCTTGTCAAAGCGGTTACAGGAACCATGCAACGCTCAAAGGCCAATGGTTATTGGCTCCCCGCGCTCCATGTAGCTTATCCAACCCCCCTAGCCGTGCACTGTTTAAATGTGCTGTCCTGTGTGTGTCCCTGCACTTCACTGGCTGCTGCGACATGCAGGACTTTAAATCACAACCAGCTGAGTGGGACCATCCCCGACTCTCTTAGTCAACTGCACAGCCTCTCATACCTGTACGAGTGGTGGTTAGAGCATGCCCTGCCCTGTTACACGTTATTTGCTGCTCACTGCTCACTGCCAATGATGTGTCTTTGAATTGCTCGCAGGTCACAGACGAAAACTTCTTGCTCTCATTTTCACAGAATTGACCATGGTTCAGTCCACTCTTGCGGTTGATGTGGCATGGCATGGGACTCTTTCTCTCTTCATTTCTGCGTCGTAGCGCCCTCAAAGTTAATCATCCCTCCGATTCACCTAATCCATGTCATCCATGCCGTCTGGTGAATCTCACTGTCCAGCACATGTCAATGCTCTTAGTCAGTGCTCCTCCTCCTCCTCCCCTACTCCCCCCCCCGCCCCCCCCCCCCCCCCCCTTGCTTGGAGTCATGCTCGACTAATCCAGCCACCTCGCAGGGAACCGGCTGGATGGATCAATTCCTGGCTCACTTTCAGCAATGGTTGCTCTGACGGGCCTGTGAGATTGTCTTACTCAGTACTAACACTTCAAATTTTCCGGTTAACTGCTGTGATGGTTGCGCACGATTCAGGCTCGCATGATTCACATTTGGGAATGTGATTACGCTACCACAGGACCAGCTCAGGTGGTGTCCTGTGAGTGCAATCCTTGAAAGTTAGACTTCTCAGCAGTGTAAGGCCGCTTGCCAACTCTCTCCCTAGGTTCCTCCCTTACTCCCAGGACATCAATCCCTTACATTCTTTGCACCATGTGACTTGCTGATCGTTAGACACTGCTGAATTCTTATCGTTGACTTTTCAAGCACTCTTCCTGCAATTTATGTGCCAGCTGTATTTGTTCCCGCGGGTGAAGCTATCAGGCTTGACAGTTTGAGCCCTGAAGAAGCTACTGCTGCACTAGAGAGGTTGAACAATATACCTTCATGCTAGTGCATTTATCGTTGCCTGTTTCCCATCCCTCCCCACCTAGTTTGTTGTTTGACAACCTTCTCAGCGGCTCCATTCCAAAATCGCTGGCGTCGCTGCAACAGCTCAGAAGCATGTATGTGGGCATGAGAAATTTACCATGTGAGTGTTACTCACCTCTTTCGGAACATGACCAGATTTATACTCCCCCTGAGGGAAGCAATGTTTGCATCTTGGCCAACTATCACTTCACACCCCTTCTGCCACCTGTTTCCCCGGCCCCTAATACGCATGCAGTCATAAGAACATATTCTTCTTCAGAATCCCCCCTTTCGTTAAGCAGGAAAGTACGACTGTAAACGATCATAAGCAGGAACAGAAGTATCAACGAAGTCATGAGTAGCACATTTGGTTCATGCAGAGGAGATGTTGCAAGGATGCAACTCATTCAAATAGCATTCCAACTCTCCTTACTCTGGTTTGTCAAGTATTATGAAATTTCCATTTCTTCTGGACCTGCGACAACACAAGCATTCATGCGTACCCGTAAGAAATGCGGGTTTGATGGGCACCCAACCCACCTGCGACTTGTGTTCCTTTGCCATGCTTTGTTCACCTTGCATGCTTGCGGTAATGCACTTCTATGCTCACACTATTCCCCGAATATCCTTGTTTGCTATAATCCTTACATAATTCTCGATTATCCGCTGTCACCGTTTTCAGAATGCTCTTCAACAATAAGCTATCGGGAAGCATACCTGCTGCACTGGGCGATCTCCCACAGCTGGAATACCTGTAAAGGATGACCACTGCCTGTTCCAGTTCTCTATGCATACACTATGCCGCTTCTGTATTCATACTGCCTGAGTGTCCTCCCACTCTGTCCCAATAAAGTAAGTCTTCAATAGTTTGAATCTCTCACACATATTGGCTGTATGAAATGTGTGTTAATTGTTGTTGCTGCTGCTGCTGCTGCTGCTGCTGCTGCTGCTGCTGCTGCTGCTGCTGCTGCTGCTGCTGCTGCTGCTGCTGCTGCTGCTGCTGCTGCTGCTGCTGCTGCTGCTGCTGCTGCTGCTGCTGCTGCTGCTGCTGCTGCTGCTGCTGCTGCTGCTGCTGCTGCTGCTGCTGCTGCTGCTGCTGCTGCTGCTGCTGCTGCTGCTGCTGCTGCTGGCGGTGCTGCTGCTGCTGCTGCTGCTTCTTCTCTTATGATGCACGTGTGCAGGACCCTGGCAGACAATCCAATGTCTGGGTCCATACCAACAGCCATTGGGAAGCTCACCAACCTGATTCTCTTGTGCGCCCATAACCTATTTCTCTTGGCTGCTGCATCAGTTACTCTGGGTTTACAGCACAGATGCTACTCTGGGGTTTACAGCACACATGCTCCTGTCTCCCTCAGGTGATGCCAGTCACCTGCCATTCCACATTCAATTGTGTTGTGTACTCATGACTTATCATTACACCAAGGCTCATGTCTTTGCTCGCACGGACCTCTAAGTGGGTCATTGGGTACTCATCTTTGCGCGTGTCACTGTAGGGACCTCGGTGCAACCCAGCTGTATGGAAGTGTTCCAAGAACCCTCTCCAACCTATCCAAGCTTCAGTTCTTGTAAGCAATTCGTGACGTGAGCCATATTTAAGAGCCAAATCATGGTTGTTGTTGGTTAAATTCTGCAGATTCACTTTAATGATCGTGAGAATGCTCTAAATTGGGAAAAAGGGGGTGGCGAATAGTGAGCTAAAACAGCAGTCGTGCAACCCAAGTTGCGGGACTTTCCACACCCGAGTCGAATTGAACCAGTTTGGTTGCACACTGCTCGAGCCGAACCAGCTGATTCAACCTGAAACAGGCGGGACACAAAAACGGAAGAGTTCGGTTTGCGGGAAACCGTTTCGCCCTAAACTGAGCCACGGTTCGGTTTTCAGCCCATGCCTTCCAAGAAAGAATTATGCTCGTGAAGCTGTGTCTGACCTGCTTTGCTCTTCAATGATTGCAGAAACTCATTCGCAGGTCAATTTCTCTAGATGTCGTAGATTTAGTATTTCACTGGTTGCTTTCCCATGCGCGCGCGCGCGCGCGCGCGTGTGTGTGTGTGTGTGTGTGTGTGTGTGTGTGTGTGTGTGTGTGCGTGCGTGCGTGCGTGCGTGCGTGCGTGTGCGTGCGTGCGTGTGCGTGCATGCGTGTGCACGTGTGTGTGTGCGCGCTACACATATGCTGCTCAGTCTGCTACAATATAACCAGCTCTCAGGGCCGATTGAACCTATCACGCGAACCATGAGGAACCTCAAGATGCTGTGAGTATCACCATAATGTGCGAGGTTGGGGCGAAACGGGGAAAAGGAGGGGGGAGGAAAGATCCGTGGAGTGGGCCGTGTGGGCTTGACATGAGGTGATGTGAATATTTGAATTAAATTCGTCACCTCCCTGACTTGCCGTCTCCAATGTGTAGAGTAGAGTCAACACACACAGACCCTAAAACCACAAGTCAATTCACTTTGAGATATAAAGAAAAAGCTGAGTTCAGTTGGTAAAAAGTCCGCATGATTGCCCATGTGCAGTGCAGTGGGTATCATCATGCATTAGCCATCTCTGTTCAAAACACACAGACCTTAACTTCTCAGGTCTGAATGCTCTTGGCAGTTCCAAGCTTACAAGCTTCGGCTGCTCCTATCCTGCCTTCCCCAAACCCGTGCCAATCGCCATACCTCCTCCGTCCCTTCCATTCCATTCCTCCTCCAACCAATTCACAGGCCGTCTACCCAGCCCCAGCTTCTCAACCACCGAGATGTACAAAGTGAACAACAATTTCTTCTCCCACGGCGAGGTGAAGTTCCGGAACTGTTTTGCTGTCACATGGTCCATCCATGCGAACTGCCTTGCTGCCAGTATGAGCGTCTGCAGCCGTGCGTCCACCCAGAGGCCCGCTCCAATGTGTACTGCTTTTTGTGGGTTGGAGGTTGGCTCCACTGGCCCTGTGTGTGGGGGGCATGGCTACTGCTCTGTGGATGAGTTCACTGCAGCAGGGGAGTGTGTGTGCGACCCCAACTACTTGCTCAACAGCACCAACACCAACTCCTGTGTGCCTGGAGGTGCGTTGCCATCTGCTGTAGTCATCCCCTCATTTACATTTCGCGTTTGTGTGTCTCTTCCCGTGCGCCT